>CM064881.1:22968523-23168865 GCA_003313485.2 Penstemon barbatus
ACAGTTGAAATGGCCATCCAAGCTAAGGATGAAACCTTAGATAACATGATGAAAGACTTCAAGGCATCTGCTGACTGGATTCTGGCAACTCAAATTCAGCTAGGTGACCAAGGTGAAGCTGTTCTAAAAAGAATGGATAATTTTGAAGCCAATCAACTGAATCAACAAGCTCAACTAGATGCATTCAGAGCAACTCAACTAAATGAACAAGCTCAAATGCATGCTATGGAAGAGAACATCAAACTTCTATGTGATTCACTTCTGATCACCCCAATCTTACCAGATTATCAAGTCAACCCTGCTGATGATGACAAAAAGGGGGACGATAAGGTACTGAGGGAAGAAAGGGAGGATAAGGCATCCTCTGCTGAAAGAACAGAAGTGTTGGAAGAATCTGCTGATGTTGAAGATAGGAATGAAGCAGCAAATGAAGGCACAAGCAGATCAACAGATGATAAGATCACAGAAGAAGAAGATGAAGCGGCTGAAGAAACTGAAGCTGAAGCAAAGGCTAAGTCTGATAAGGAGATAGCTGCTGCTAAGGACTCAGCTGAAGAACAGCTTGATCCTGATGTTAAAAGAAAGAAGTTAGAGCTGTTGAAGCAAAATTTGGAAGCTGAAACTTCCAAACCTGCTAAAGAAGGAAAAGAGAGCAAGGATGATAAAGAAGACGAACAAATAGATTAATATTGTATATCTCCTTGTAATTTTCTTTTGCACGACTCATCTGAACAAACTTGTAATATGTAATCAGTTCAATATATATATAAAATTGCAAGTTTTAATCCAACAGACTATTTCTATCTCAGAAATTTTTGAGGATCAAAACTTTAGTTTAGGTACAGGTACTTAGCTGAAGTTTTGTCATCATCAAAAAGGGGGAAATTGTTGGATGAAGATGAAGATGAAGTGCAAAGAAGACAAGTAATTAAGGGAAGATTTTGATGATTTCCAAAACATCATAATCAGCTAAGTATGGAAAGCTTAGTTCCCTTGGAAGAATTTTGAACAAGTAAAAGAAGACATCAGAAGAGTTCAAAGTTCAAAGACTAGAAGACTAGTGATCTCTTGCTGAAACAGCGAACAGAAGGGTAGGTCATCAGCCGAGTCAAATCAGATAAGTTCAGTATTTGATCAGCAGAGTACCTATCAGAAGGGTTGCTTCGATCAGCAGAGTGAAAGAGATCATAAGATCAGTTCAACGGTAATAAATGCACTTGGTGTAATAAATGCTGTAAGAGAAGGGTAGTAATGGCAAATGATTGAAGACATCCTCGGATCAGCAGAGTGCATTAAATACAGCATTAAATGCGATGGACAGAAAGGTACTGTACACTGTACGATTGCTGCAGGGAGCCGTTTCAAATGAGCTGAAGATTGGATTTGAAGATTTGATTTCCTTCAACGGTCATAAATTCAAATCCGAGTATAAATAGAGCAAAGTTCGAAGAGAGACACACACAACAACAATCAGAGATCGAAATTTTGAAGCAGAATTTCTCTAAGTCTCAAAAGCTCGAACAGCTCACTCATCTGGTGGAAGTCATCTGTTGACAGAAACCAAGTTGAAGAAAACAGAAAAACATTATCTGAGTGATTTTGTAATAGCTGAGTGTTGTGCGAAGTTAGAATCCGTCTTTGTGAGTGATTCTACTTCAGAGGATAGGTTTTCTTTGTGAATTCCTATTGTGAGCTTACAGCCTTTTCATTAGTTGTTTAGGTGTAAGTGGAGAAATATTGTAATCTAAGTGATTATAGTATAACCCAGAATCTGTGTGATCTGGAAGAGTGGACTAAAGGATTTTTATCCATATAACCACTATAAAAATTCTTTGTGTTATCTTGCATCTAAAGTTTTATTGCATATTTAAAGTTTGCATTTTCAAACACTTTGGATTACCTAAAAGATTTTAAAAAGGAGTTTGTTAAAAACTGGGGATAAAATCTTTTAAGAACTTAGTCTACTTGTGAAAAACACTTTAAAACAATCCGCTGCAAGTATACTCTTTGAAAAACTGTTTTGCTGAAAAACAGCTAAGTTACTGTAAGAAGAGTGGTCAGTCGTCTGTTCAAGATTTGTTCACGATCAGACTAGTCTGCTTATTGTTCTTCATCAGCTTAGTCTGCTGACAGAAGACTGAAAAGTTTTTAAGTTCAAAAATTTTCAGAGGTCTATTCACCCCCCCCCCCCTCTCTAGACCTCATCTGACCACTTGGGACCAACATATATCGTTCATACACCATTTTAAGCACACTATAAAAGTTTGGTGTGGCTGAAAAGCGTAATTGATTTCATGATTCGTAGATAATCGATAAGGAAGTTACTAATATGTTGAAGACTATTTTTCTTCCATTCCATAGTTCCGTTTTAAAGTGTGATGCGGTTAAGTTATAAGAAAAACAAACTTCTCTAAAAGTGTATGTACAAAGGATTAGTTTTGTCCTTGATATAGATGAAGAGTCATAATTGACACTTCTTATGGGCCCTTGTCTATAGGTCTAAGAGTTAATCTTAAAATCCTAAAAGCTAATTGTAATGAGCCAGAACTTCGAAAAGGTCTTAATATTATTTTAAAGTAATTTTTATATTTTTTCAAAGTTCAAAAGATCATAAGATTTAATTAAATTGAATATTTTAGTTCAAATTTATTCTTAACTTTAAAAGTAAAATGTGGCACATGAAATTGGGTTAAAAATTCAATCAAAAGGCTCCGTAATTTTTGGGGCGTTACAATAATATATTATTTTAATTCAGTATAGGTTTAGAATATTTTCGTAACATTTAATTTATAGTTCAAAATCTAAATGTACTTTGTAAGTACAAATTAAGATTTTCTTTTTCATTTTAAATTTATTATAAGTCTAATGACCATATATTTACATACAAAATTGGAACTAAGGTAACTTTGATATTGGCTACTAATTAATATTCGTGTAATAAAATCTATTTTTTTTTGTGTGATCGGGTGACCCGTACATGCTGTGATTTGGAAAATTATTTGGGTTGAAGTATGATCAAAATTACATACAACATATGTTATGTAGTTGATTGATAAATACCAACTCTCTAAAAAACCATATTGTCGTCCAGCTATGGTTGCCGAATTAACTTTGCAGCTCAAAAATAAAAATATAAAAGTAATGCATGCTATTTACATACAGATGTGAATAAAAAAAATGAACAATGGTTATTCTGAATTTCTCAATCCAAATTAGATTATGGATATACATGAATCAAAGTTTTCAAATTTTTTCCTAATATGCATAACAAATTACGTCAATCTTCAACCACTAACCATATATATGCACTAAGAAAAAATGTTTATCTAAATAACTGACTTCTTACCAAAAGCACTATCATGTTTCTATTTCACTTTCTAAACTAGGTTCTCTCTGAAATGATATGTACTCTCACATTATATTCCTATATATACAAGTTGAAAGTGACAAAAATACATTGCAGAGTAAAGCTAAAAGTTCAAATATATTTCATTATACTTAACACTTGGATATGGCTTCAAAACACTTGGCCTTTTTGGCTCTTTTCTTCATTGTGATGGGTTAGTCGTTCTCTTCACTTAGGCATATATGCTTATAAATATATATAGCTCATATTTGTGCTATATAGAAAATGTCTAAATCAATCCCACATGTTCTAAGCGAAATCCAATATTGGATCCTGATATCATTGAAATTTTGTATATTTTATATAAAATTTATTTTTGTTGGCGAAATCTAATATATGAATTATCTGTATATCATTATATTCTATATAATAAGATTTACTTTTGTTGATGTACAATAATGCTGAAGTTATACATAAAAAGGACATGAAATTTTCTGTTTATAGCAAATAGGGTCATGATCGCCCTAGATATGCTTCAAATACGAGTAGGTCTCTTAGATGAGAAGTCCTACTCTCGATTTTTATTTTCAAAATTTTCAAACATATAAACATAACAAGAACCTTTACATCGACTTGTGGAAACTGTTTTAATTTTATATATTAACTAATGATTTTTAACATGTAGGTACACTAAATCTTTCCGAAGAAGCTGAATGTACGACCACCTCTCAATGTATACCTAAAGAGCCCAACTGCAAATCTCCATTATGTATATTAGGCCAATGTACATGCTTGCAGTTTCCACCTGTTCGGACACGGAAATTAAAGATTTTGGCAAGAAAATTATCCACTAATTAATTTTGAAGGATTGACACATAGATTTTCGTTGCTTGTCCTTATGTATTGACAATAATAAATGCTTGTCATTTGGTGATAGTATATGATTATGAAATAAAATATATGGCTTATTTTAATAATGGTGATAATATTGTGTCTCTCTATTTTTTTACGAGCTTTTGTTCAATTGAAATAGTCATCCCCTACGTGGACCCAAATTATGAGAGGTTTTAGCTCTAGATCGTGCTAAATACATGGATCAAATTTTCACTTTTTTCGTTCATAACATCGTAACATTTCAGTGTTTAAACAACTAAAGCGTACTTTGAATGAAAATTCTTTGTTTATCATGAGACGCTTATTTTATTTTAATTTTGTAATTTTCTTCAAAAATAAATATGGTGTTTCTAAAATATTTTCATAATATCCTGATATATTGCTGGAAAAATATAAACATTAGAAATGAAAATCCGATATATGTGGTAATATACCTATATAAAATTTTCAATTTTAATTATATTTTGTAATCGATCATTAATCATCACACAATGTCAATTAATTTAATTCAAAAGGACATGATTTGGCATATACATTCCCCTCATAACTTCAGCTTCCAAATACATTCTAACAAAAAAGATATAATCCAGTACTCGAAATGAAAATATTGAACTACTCAAATTTCTTTCGAATTCGTAAAAAAGTTAACAAATCAAACATTTAAAATGTTCATTTTTCTCAACGGTTTAGCGGATCTAAAAAAATGCAATTAATACATTCACATGTCATGTTAGCTAATACTTCATAATAATAATGATCAGCTGAAAAAATTTCAAAATTATGTAAACAAGGCACTTGTTTAGTAATTGTATGGACCGAACCAAATATAGGCTACAATTTTGCTCGAAATAGTTTTTAATCATAAATTAGTATTTTTATGGAAAGAGATGTGTACATATAAATATTGTGTACTTCATTTTCATTAAATGTTATGTTTAAAACATATATTTCAAATTCAGTCTAAATGTTAAAAAAATTATTTCCTTTTTACATTTCATGTCCCACACAAGAAAGAAAATTTGGCATATTCTCAGTTTTTATGTCCACGATTCCTTATTCTTTTCATTTATATTTGCAAAACAAAAGGTGAAACTATAAATTCACATAAATAGTTTTTAGAAAATTAATACTAATACTTAAATCATGAGACCGTGTGAGGACAAAATAGGTAGTCAAACAGTTGGATATTCATATTTTATCAATCTAAGGAAATTACATATTTCAACTTTAAAATCATGAGATATAAGAAATGTGCAAGAATCAGATTGTTCAAATTTCTTCTATGTTAATAAGAATTGTGAAAAAAATTTCTTGTTTGAGTACCATATTTGTTTTACTTTATAACCTAAAATTCAATAAAGAAATATGTGATACACTATATATACATGTTTAAGAAATGACAAATATGCATTGCAGAGTAAAACTCTAAAATAATTATATTCTTATTTTATTTTACAATACTTGGGTTGGATGACTTAAAAAAAGTTGGTTTTATTGGCTATTTTATTTCTCATTGCATTATGTAAGTTTTTCATTTTCCTCTACAAGACAAAAAGAATTTATCGTATCAGAAATCAATTTTAATTTTGCATATACAATATAATCATGGGAGACTAGGAGAACTTTGGCCTCCTTGATATATTGCAGTATCATTTTAGAGGACATTTCAAAAGGAATTACATGCCTTACCACTATTATAATACTAAATAATGACATTTCATTTGTAGGTACACAACAATTCTCCAAAGCATTACCACCATATGAATGTAACAATTACTCTGATTGTAAATCTTTATATCCTAAGTGTAAATTTCCTATTTGTGGGTTGGGGAAATGTGTATGCCCGGACAATGTTTCCCCTAAATACGACAAACAGATTGAAGACTTTGGCACAAAATTAACTCCATGATTTCTTGATATGGTTTGTCTCACAATATTTCGTTGTTTTTCATCATTTACTGATGAAAATCATGTTATCGTTGATGCATAGGCCGACAACAAAATGTTTAATCATGTGGTGATAGTATTTAATTATGAAATGAATTTGTGATTTGTTTGAGTAACTTTTATCATAACTTGCCTCACTATTTATTCATAATATATTTCATGTTGGTTTCTTCTTTTACTTTTATACGTAACACGCAAATCTTGTAATTAAGAATTTAAAGCGAATAATTGTAATTTGTTACACTTTTCTTATTTATTTATTTTCAATAATATGAAGGTATACTAATTAACACTATTATGTAACAATTAATTAATTATTATTAGACGCGGCCTACAATTTATTATATAACACTCTTTTTTTTGCGGATAAAAAAACACAACATATTGTTGTTAATTAAAAATAACAATAGAAATGAATTACAAAATTTTGAATAAAAATCTTTAAGAGTGACCACGACCCATCTTGCATAAAAAAACTATTTTTCATCGAAAAATGATAATGTAATTGCAAATTGACAATCAGTTTGTATTACATTTAAATATTTAATTATATGTCAGCGTAATGCGGTGGACAATATTGAACCATTTTCCATCGAAATTTTCATTAGGTGTATCTCTCTAGTCAATTATTATTTTATAAGCAAACATTGTGCGTATGTCGTTCATACACCATTTTAAGCACACTATAAAAGTTTGGTGTGGCTGAAAAGCGTAACTGATTTCATAATTCGTAGATAATCGATAAGGAAGTTGCTAATATGTTGATGACTATTTTTCTTCCATTCCATAGTTCCGTTTTAATGTGTGATGCGGTTAAGTTATAAGAAAACTTAACTTCTCTAAAAGTGTATGTACAAAGGATTAGTTTTCTCTTTGATATAGATGAATAGTCATAAGTGACACTACTTATGGGCTCTTGTCTATAGGTCTAAGAGTTAATCTTAAAATCCTAAAAGCTAATTGTAATGAGCCAGAACTTCAAAAAGGTCTTAATATTATTTTAAAGTAATTTTCATATTTTTTCAAAGTTCAAAAGATCGCAAGATTTAATTAAATTGAATATTTTAGTTCAAATTTATGCTTAACTTCAAAAATAAAATGTGGCACATGAAATTGGGTTAAAATTTCAATCAAAAGGCTCCGTAATTTTTGGGGCGTTACAATAATATATTATTTTAATTCAGTATAGGTTTAGAATATTTTCGTAACATTTAATTTATAGTTCAAAATCTAAATGTACTTTGTAAGTACAAATTAAGATTTTCCTTTTCATTTTAAATTTATTATAAGTCTAATGACCATATATTTACATACAAAATTGGATCTAAGGAAACTTTCATATTGGCTACTAATTAATATTCGTGTAATAAAATCCAGTTTTTTTTTGTGTGATCGGGTGACCCGTACATGCTGTGATTTGGAAAATTTATTTGGGTTGAAGTATGATCAAAATTACATACAACATATGTAATGTAGTTGATTGATAAATACCAACTCTCTAAAAAACCATATTGTCGTCGAGCTATGGTTGCCGAATTAACTTTGTAGCTCAAAAATAAAAATATAAAAGTAATGCAGGCTATTTACATACAAATTAATTTGCCAATTTATGTGAATAAAAAAAATGAACAATGGTTATTCTAAATTTCTCAATCCAAATTATATCATGGATATACATGAATCAAAGTTTTCAATTTTTTTCCTAATATGCATAACAAATTACGTCAATCTTCAACCACTAACCATAGATATGCAATAAGAAAAAATGTTTATCTAAATTACTGACTTCTTACCAAAAGCACTATCATGTTTCTATTTCACTTTCTAAACTTGGTTCTCTCTGAAATGATATGTACTCTCACATTATATTCCTATATATACATGTTGAAAGTGACAAAAATACATTGCAGAGTAAAGCTAAAAGTTCAAATATATTTCATTATACTTAACACTTGGATATGGCTTCAAAACACTTGGCCTTTTTGGCTCTTTTCTTCATTGTGATGGGTTAGTCGTTCTCTTCACTTAGGCATATATGCTTATAAATACATATAGCTCATATTTGTGCTAGATTAAAAATGCCTAAATCAATCCCACATGTTCTAAGCGAAATCTAATATTGGATCCTGATATCATTGAAATTTTATATATTTTATATAAAATTTACTTTTGTTGGCGAAATCTAATATATGAATTATATGTATATCATTACATTTTATATATATAAGATTTACTTTTGTTGATGTACAATAATGCTGAAGTTATACTTAAAAAAGACTGGAAATTTTCTGTTTATAGCATGTTAAATAGGGTCATGATCGCCCTAGATATGCTTCAAATACGAGTAGGTCTCTTAGACGAGAAGTCCTACTCCCGATTTTGTTTTTCAAAATTTTCAAACATATAAACATAACAAGAACCTTTACATCGACTTGTGGAAACTGTTTTAATTTTATATATTAACTAATGATTTTTTTTTTTTTTTTGGTTTCCCAAGGTTTTAATCCCTTTCGAGGCGGGTCGAGCACATTAAGTGGGTACCTCTCCCAACAGGGATTCGAACCTGAGTCCGCTACTTTGTAGTGACTAGTCCCTTCCACTAGACCAATCACCTGTTGGTAATGATTTTTAACATGTAGGTACACTAAATCTTTCCGAAGAAGCTGAATGTACGACCACCTCTCAATGTATACCTAAAGAGCCCAACTGCAAATCTCCATTATGTATATTAGGCCAATGTACATGCTTGCAGTTTCCACCTGTTCGGACACAGAAATTAAAGATTTTGGCAAGAAAATTATCCACTAATTAATTTTGAAGGATTGACACATAGATTTTCGTTGCTTGTCCTTATGTATTGACAATAATAACTGCTTGTCATTTGGTGATAGTATATGATTATGAAATAAAATATATGGCTTATTTTAATAATGGTGATAATATTGTGTCTCTCTATTTTTTTACGAGCTTTTGTTCAATTGAAATAGTCATCCCCTACGTGGACCCAAATTATGAGAGGTTTTAGCTCTAGATCGTGCTAAATACATGGATCAAATTTTCACTTTTTTCGTTCATAACATCGTAACATTTCAGTGTTTAAACAACTAAAGCGTACTTTGAATGAAAATTCTTTGTTTATCATGAGACGCTTATTTTATTTTAATTTGGTAATTTTCTTCAAAAATAAATATGGTGTTTCTAAAATATTTTCATAATATCCTGATATATAGTTGGAAAAATATAAACATTAGAAATGAAAATCCGATATATGTGGTAATATACCTATATAAAATTTTCAATTTTAATTATATTTTGTAATCGATCATTAATCATCACACAATGTCAATTAATTTAATTCAAAAGGACATGATTTGGCATATACATTCCCCTCATAACTTCAGCTTCCAAATACATTCAAGCAAAAAAGATATAATCCAGTACTCGAAATGAAAATATTGAACTACTCAAATTTCTTTCGAATTCGTAAAAAAGTTAACAAATTAAACATTTAATATTTTCATTTTTCTCAACGGTTTAGCGGATCTAAAAAAATGCAATTAATACATTCACATGTCATGTTAGCTAATACTTCATAATAATAATGATCAGCTGAAAAATTTTCAAAATTATGTAAACAATGCACTTGTTTAGTAATTGTATGGACCGAACCAAATATAGGCTACAATTTTGTTTGAAATAGTTTTTAATCATAAATTAGTATTTCTATGGAAAGAGATGTGTATATATAAATATTGTGTACTTCATTTTCATTAAATGTTAGGTTTGAAACCTATATTTCAAATTCAGTCTAAATGTTAAAAAAATTATTTCCTTTTTACATATCATGTCCCACACAAGAAAGAAAATTTGGCATATTCTCAGTTTTTATGTCCACGATTCCTTATTATTTTCATTTATATTGGCAAAACAAAAGGTGAAACTATAAATTCACATAAATAGTTTTTAGAAAATTAATACTAATACTTAAATTATGAGACCGTGTGAGGACAAAATAGGTAGTCAAACAGTTGGATATCCATATTTTATCAATCTAAGGAAATTACATATTTCAACTTTAAAATCATGAGATATAAGAAATCTGCAAGAATCAGATTGTTCAAATTTCTTCTAGGTTAATAAGAATTGTGAACAAATTTTCTTGTCTGAGTACCATATTTGTTTTACTTTATAACCTGAAATTCAATAAAGCAATATGTGATACACTATATATACATGTTTAAGAAATGACAAATATGCATTGCAGAGTAAAACTCTAAAATAATTATATTCTTATTTTATTTTACAATACTGGGTGGGGATGACTTAAAAAAAGTTGGTTGTATTGGCTATTTTCTTTCTCATTGCATTAGGTGAGTTTTTCATTTTCCTCTACAAGACAAAAAGTATTTATCGTATCAGAAATCAATTTTAATTTTGCAAATATAATATAATCATGTGAGACTAGGAGAACTTTGGTCTCCTTGATATATTGCAGTATCATTTTAGAGGACATTTCGAAAGGAATTACATGCCTTACCACTATTATAATACTAAATAATGACATTTCATTTGTAGGTACACAACAATTCTCCAAAGCATTACCACCATATGAATGTAACAATGACTCTGATTGTAAATCTTTATATCCTAAGTGTAAATTTCCTATTTGTGGGTTGGGGAAATGTGTATGCCCGGACAATGTTTCCCCTCAATACGACAAACAGATTGAAGACTTTGGCACAAAATTAACTCCATGATTTCTTGATATGGTTTGTCTCACAATATTTCGTTGTTTTTCATCATTTACTGATGAAAATCATGTTATCGTTGATGCATAGGCCGACAACAAAATGTTTAATCATGTGGTGATAGTATTTAATTATGAAATGAATTTTTGATTTGTTTGAGTAACTTTTATCATAACTTGCCTCACTATTTATTCATAATATATTTCATGTTGGTTTCTTATTTTACTTTTATACGTAACACGCAAATCTTGTAATTAAGAATTTAAAGAGAATAATTGTAATTTGTTACACTTTTCTTATTTATTTATTTTCATTAATATGAAGGTAAACTAATTAACACTATTATGTAACAATTAATTAATTATTATTAGACGCGGCCTACAATTTATTATATAACAATCTTTTCTTTGCTGATAAAAAAACACAACATATTTTTGTTAATTAAAAATAACAATAGAAAGGAATTACAAAATTTTGAATAAAAATCTTTAAGAGTGACCACGACCCATCTTGCATAAAAAAAACTATTTTTCATTGAAAAATGATAATGTAATTGCAAATTGACAATCAGTTTGTATTACATTTAAATATTTAATTATATGTCAGAGTAATGCGGTGGACAATATTGAACCATTTTCCATCGAAATTTTCATTAGGCGTATCTCTCTAGTCAATTATTATTTTATAAGCAAACAGTGTGCGTGTGTCGTTCATACACCATTTTAAGCACACTATAAAAGTTTGGTGTGGCTGAAAAACGTAACTGATTTCATGATTCGTAGATAATCGATAAAGAGGTTACTAATATGTTGAAGACTATTTTTCTTCCATTCCATAGTTCCGTTTTAATGTGTGATGCGGTTAAGTTATAAGAAAACTTAACTTCTCTAAAAGTGTATGTACAAAGGATTAGTTTTCTCCTTAATATAGATGAAGAGTCATAATTGACACTACTTATGGGCTCTTGTCTATAGGTCTAAGAGTTAATCTTAAAATCCTAAAAGCTAATTGTAATGAGCCAGAACTTCGAAAATGTCTTAATATTATTTTAAAGTAATTTTTATATTTTTTCAAAGTTCAAAAGATCGCAAGATTTAATTAAATTGAATATTTTAGTTCAAATTTATGCTTAACTTCAAAAATAAAATGTGGCACATGAAATTGGGTTAAAAATTCAATAAAAAGGCTCCGTAATTTTTGGGGCGTTACAATAATATATTATTTTAATTCAGTATAGGTTTAGAATATTTTCGTAACATTTAATTTATAGTTCAAAATCTAAATGTACTTTGTAAGTAAAAATTAAGATTTTCTTTTTCATTTTAAATTTATTATAAGTCTAATGACCATATATTTACATACAAAATTGGATCTAAGGTAACTTTCATATTGGCTACTAATAAATTTTCGTGTAATAAAATCCATTTTTTTTTTTTTGTGATCGGGTGACCCGTACATGCTGTGATTTGGAAAATTATTTGGGTTGAAGTATGATCAAAATTACATACAACATATGTAATGTAGTTGATTGATAAATACCAACTCTCTAAAAAAACATATTGTCGTCGAGCTATGGTTGCCAAATTAACTTTGTAGCTCAAAAATAAAAATATAAAAGTAATGCATGCTATTTACATACAGATGTGAATAAAAAAAATGTACAATGGTTATTCTAAATTTCTCAATCCAAATTAGATTATGGATATACATGAATCAAAGTTTTCAAAATTTTTCCTAATATGCATAACAAATTACGTCAATCTTCAACCACTAACCATAGATATGCACTAAGAAAAAATGTTTATCTAAATAACTGACTTCTTACCAAAAGCACTATCATGTTTCTATTTCACTTTCTAAACTTGGTTCTCTCGGAAATGATATGTACTCTCACATTATATTCCTATATATACATGTTGAAAGTGACAAAAATACATTGCAGAGTAAAGCTAAAAGTTCAAATATATTTCATTATACTTAACACTTGGATATGGCTTCAAAACACTTGGCCTTTTTGGCTCTTTTCTTCATTGTGATGGGTTAGTCGTTCTCTTCACTTAGGCATATATTCTTATAAATACATATAGCTCATATTTGTGCTAGACTGAAAATGTCTAAATCAATCCCACATGTTCTAAGCGAAATCCAATATTGGATCCTGATATCATTGAAATTTTGTATATTTTATATAAAATTTATTTTTGTTGGCGAAATCTAATATATGAATTATCTGTATATCATTACATTGTATATATATAAGATTTACTTTTGTTGATGTACAATAATGCCGAAGTTATACTTAAAAAAGACTGTAAATTTTCTGTTTATAGCATGTTAAATAGGGTCATGATCGCCCTAGATATGCTTCAAATACGAGTAGGTCTCTTAGATGAGAAGTCCTACTCTCGATTTTTTTTTTCAAAATTTTCAAACATATAAACATAACAAGAACCTTTACATCGACTTGTGGAAACTGTTTTAATTTTATATATTAACTAATGATTTTTAACATGTAGGTACACTAAATCTTTCCGAAGAAGCTGAATGTACGACCACCTCTCAATGTATACCTAAAGAGCCCAACTGCAAATCTCCATTATGTATATTAGGCCAATGTACATGCTTGCAGTTTCCACCTGTTCGGACACAGAAACTAAAGATTTGGGCAAGAAAATTATCCACTAATTAATTTTGAAGGATTGTCACATAGATTTTCATTGCTTGTCCTTATGTATTGACAATAATAAATGCTTGTCATTTGGTGATAGTATATGATTATGAAATAAAATATATGGCTTATTTTAATAATGGTGATAATATTGTGTCTCTCTATTTTTTTACGAGCTTTTGTTCAATTGAAATAGTCATCCTTTACGTGGACCCAAATTATGAGAGGTTTTAGCTCTAGATCGTGCTAAATACGTGGATCGAATTTTCACTTTTTCCGTTCATAACATCGTAACATTTCAATGTTTAAACAACTAAAGCGTACTTTGAATGAAAATTCTTTGTTTATCATGAGACACTTATTTTATTTTAATTTGGTAATTTTTTTCAAAAATAAATATGGTGCTTATAAATACATATAGCTCATATTTGTGCTTAGGGCTGTAATCGAGCCGAGTAGTATCGAACAATACACTGTTCATGCTTGGTTTGATTTTTATCGAGCTTGAAATTTTGTGTTTGAGCTTGGTTTGATTTTCAATCGAGCCGAGCTCAAACGAGCTTTTATCGAACGAGCTCGAGCCGAGTATCGAGTAGCTTGATATTTTACATGTATTTTTTCAATTTTTAGCTTATCGAGTCGAGCTCGAGCCGAGCTTCAAAAGTTATCGAACGAAAAAAGATTTTCAAGCTTGTTTGATTAGTGTGGCGAACCGATCTCAAACGAGCTTTTATCGAACGAGCTCGAGTCGAGTATCGAGTAGCTTGATTTGATTTTCAGCCCTATTTGTGCTAGATTGAAAATGTCTAAATCAATCCCAAATGTTCTAAGCGAAATCCAATATTGGATCCTGATATCATTGAAATTTTATTTATGTTATATAAAATTTACTTTTGTTGGCAAAATCTAGTATATGAATTATCTATATATCATTACATTGTATACATATAAAATTTACTTTTGTTGATGTAAAATAATGTTGAAGTTATACTTAAAAAATACTGGAAATTTTCAGTTTATAGCATGTTAAATAGGGTCATGATCGCCCTAGATATGCTTCAAATATGATATGTTTATAGCATGTGAACCGTACATGCTGTGATTTGAAAAATTATTTGGGTTGAAGTATGATCAAAATTACATACAACATATGTAATGTAGTTGATTGATAAAGACCTATTCTCTAAAAAATCCATATTGTCGTCGAGCTATGTTTGCCGAATTAACTTTGTAGCTTAAAAATATAAATATAAAAGTAATGCATGCAATTTACATACTGATTAATTTGCGAATTTATGTGAATAAAAAAAAATGAACAATGGTTATTCTAAATTTCTCAATCCAAATTAGATCATTGATATACATGAATCAATGTTTTCAATTTTTTTCCTAATATGCATAACAAACTATTCTAATATTATATATTAACTAATAATTTTTAACATGTAGGTACTAGGGGTGTTCACGGTTCGGATAACCGACCGAACCAAACCGTACCGAAATGAGTTCGGTGAAAACCGAACCGAACCAAAGCTATTCGGTTTTGAGATTTGGCCTAATTCGGTTTTCGGTTCGGTTCGGTTATTTTTGTTCGGTTAATCGAACCGAACCGAAAACCGAATTTTTAATTCAATTAGTTAACATTTTTTGTTCGATTTTATGGACTTTAAAATTCTTTAATCTTATGCCTATGGATATGAATTTTATTTTTAATTTATGTCAATTGAGGATTATTAAATGTTAGTTTTTGCAGTTGTATTGTAAAATTCTTTAATTTTATGCCTATGATATGAATTTTAGTTGTTTAATTTATGTCATTTGATGATTATTAAATGTTAACCACTTTACTATTTAGTTCTATGTAATGTTTAATAATGTTTAGTGTTATGGTTACCTATTAATTTAATGTTTTTTATGATAAATGATTTAGTATTTGATTATATAATTTTAATAAATTAGCAATAATATAAAATTTCGGTTTAACCGAAACCGAACCGAACCGAATCGAAATTTTTCGGTTAAAACCAAAAACCGAATTAGGATGTTCGGTTCGGTTTTTGGTTCGAAAAAATCAAGAACCGAAACTTCGGTTATCCGAAATTTCGGTTCGGTTCGGTTTTCACCGAATTAATAGCCCTAGTAGGTACACTACAACTCTCCGAAGAAGCTAAATGTAGACCACCTCTCAATGTATACCTAAAGAGCCTAACTGCAAAGCTCCATTACGTATATTAGGCCAATGTACATGCTTGCAGTTTCCACCTGTTCGGATACAGAAACTAAAGATTTTGGCTAGAAAATTATCCCCTAATTAATTTTTAAAGATTGTCACATAGATTTTTATTGCTTGTCTTTACGTATTGACAATAATAAATGCTTGTCATTTGGTGATAGTATATGATTATGAAATAAAATATATGGTTTATTTTAACAATGGTGAGAATATTGTGTCTATCCATTTATTTACGAGATCTGGTTCTATTAAGTTAGTCATCCTCTATGAAGACCAAAATTATGAGGGGTTTTTCTCTAATAAATATATTTCACTTGTTGTCGCTCTAGATTTTGCTAAGTACAAGGACCAAAATTTTAACTTTTTCCATTCATAACATTGTAATATTTCTTTATTTGAATAAATAAAATGAAAATAAAGTGTACTTTGAATGAAAATTCTTTGTTTACCACGAGACTCTTATTTTATTTTATTTAGTAATTTCCTCAAAAATAAATATGGTGTTTCTAAAATATTTCATAACTTCCCAATATTTAGCTTGAAAAAAAAATAAACATTAAAAATTAAATTCCGATCTATGTGGTATATAGCTATATAAAATTTTCAATTTAAATAATAATTTTTAATCAATCATTAATCATTACACAATGTCAATTAATTTAAATTAAATGGACATGATTTAACATCTACATTCTCCTCATAACTTGAGCTTCCAAATACATTCAAACCACAACTAATTTTCGAACCCAACCCAGAACCCACTCATTAATTAACATTACTTTATATTTTAAAATTTTAAACAAAATTATCCAGAACCCACTCAATAATATTGGTTATGAGCAATGTTATTAAAACTGGACCGGACCGGTCGGTCCGACCGGTTCGACCGCAAACCGAAAGTTGGTCCGGTCCTGTTAATTCCCTAAAACCAGCGGTTCGACCAGCAGTTTGCCCTATTCGATCAGTAAAACCACTAACCAGTAGGCTTACCTTCGCTCTCCGGTCCGGTTTTAAAAACATTGGTTATGAGTATATATATGACGTGTACTGCACAAAAATTATATATACTCAAATGAAATAATTCCGTGTGTCCATAATACTAATAGAGTGGGAATTGGATTGATAAAATTGCCGTTTTGTCACCATATATGTTTTATTTAAGCTAGTACATGTTATGCCGTGCCTTCTCCTCAAATGGACCATACAGCATTAATTGGATTTATAATGGTTCATGCCTAAAAATAGACCCTCCTTTGTCCTGTGGCCAGTTCATGTCGTAGTTAGAGTATCACTCTGTAATTCTTCTACTATTTCCTTAATTCCGAGTTTCGTTATTGATTATTAATGAAAGTAGAACGTACGATTTTCCCGAAAAAAAAAAAAAAAAAAGGAAATGGAGTGGTATTCTATCTTTACAGTATTTGATCAAAATTAAACGATATTTTTCAAATTGTAGAAAATCCCAAAACTTGAAAATAAATCGGCCCCCCTTTTTTGCCAAATGAGCAAAAATTCGTAATCATAGTGGTTTTATTTCTCCCCGAGGTCTTTTGCGATCGGGGTGAACCCCCCAATTATTATAACCGATCATTTTGATTTGATTTTGTTTAATGAATAATAATTTAGCTTAAAAAAAAAAAAAAAAAAAAAAAGACTTAAATCAACTTCATTCTGATATTTGATACGACAACACTAGTAAACCTCTCTATAAAAGCTCTTTCCAGTTTTATTTTCACTTCTGGTACTTGAAGATTATAAGTGGAAAAACAATAGTGTAGCAAGTTTATTCATGATAATGTAGGGTCCAACTTTAGAAGAAAGAGCCTAGCCGTAGTTTCACTTTCCACTAAATGTATGTTGTTGTGTAATCCAAGTCACAAGATTTAATAAGATATGCTTACATCCTATGACACGCGGATACTTTGAAAAAAGACAAATTACTGTATCGGATACGGGATATCGATACTTGTGAAATATGCGTGTGATACATATTTGATACGCCACATGGTGTATTGGTAATAAAATAAATTAAAATTAAAATAAATATGTATCGGATACATTAGTTGGGCATCAGGATACACCCATAGGTTTTTTATGTAATATTTCGGGTCAAATTTAAATTATTAAAAATGATAAAGTATCTAGGGTTAAACATAAACGACTAGTATCAATATTTCATCTCTTTATTCAAGTCTATTTCTTAGGTCATGAAATCTCAAATATAAATTCCTTCAATTGATGCGCTATGTTAAGAATGAATAATGTCTACTTTTGGAGTTATATAACTTTTAGTTGATATTTTTTCTTTTAGAACTTAAATTGAATGATATAAACAAATTTAAATTATATTTTACATCTGTATCCATGCAGTATCGTATCCAATAAATTTCAAAAATTCGTATCACCATATTCTCGTATCTGTATCAGTGCAACATAGCTTAGATCTAATGTAAGCAATAATCCCATAATTTACAAAACAAATGTTCTAATTAAATTCAAATTTCAGAAGAAATTGATTTAGAAAAATATTTATTATATTTGAAAAAATAAAATCATTAGAATCTGTATTTATTTTTCTTTAAATAGTAAAAATTATACTGTATTTATTATTTCGTACATGTAAAATACAAAGAATAAATACAGATTCTAATGATTTTATTTTTTTCAAATATAATAAATATTTTTCTTCATGTGAAAACATTCCTATCTAAATATATTAACAATTAGTATAATCTTAACCAAAATAATAATTTATTTTTCACACTCACTCTCTCGTCGCCAAGCTTCATTGCTAGAAAAATCTTGGAATATCGAAAACAATGTCGAGCAGCAAAAATGGAATCCACATATTAGTCTTCCCATTTCCAGCACAAGGCCATATGCTTCCTCTTCTCGATCTAACTCATCAACTCTCACGTAAAGGTCTAAAAATCACAGTTCTAGTCACCCCCAAAAATCTCCCAATTCTGAATCCACTTCTCTCATCGAATCCCTCAATCCAAACCCTAATTCTCCCTTTCCCAACTCACCCTTCAATCCCCCCTGGCGTTGAAAATGTCAAAGATCTCGGCAACCATGGAAACATTCCGATTATGACAGCGCTGAATCAACTCCAAGGTGAAATTATCCGGTGGTTTGAGTCCCATAGTAACCCCCCTGTTGCCCTCCTCTCTGATTTCTTCCTCGGATGGACTCATAACTTGGCACAACAGATTGGGATTCCTAGGATTTGTTTTTACTGTTCTGCTGCTTTTGCAATCTCTGTTTTTAACCATCTTTTTGAAAATGAAGACGCTGTAATTCCTGGGAATGAGGTAAATTTTCAAGATTTACCGTTGGGGCCTAGTTTTAGCTGGGAGCAGGTTCCTTCTCTGTTCCGCCGCTACAGGGAAGCGGAGCTCCGTTCGGAGTTGCTGAAAGATTCAATGATGGCTAATAAGTTGAGTTGGGCTCATGTTTTTAACAATTTTGTGGGCTTAGAGGATGAGTTCTTGGATTATTTTAGAAAGAAAATGGGCCATTCTCATGTTTTTAGTATTGGGCCGCTTAATTTAATGGGTGGGCCCAATAAGATTAGTGTGAATGATGATAAGAAAGATGGAGTTTTCTCATGGCTTGACCAATGTGATGATGGGTCTGTTTTATATGTGTGTTTTGGGAGCCAGAAGTTGTTAAAGAAGGCCCAAATCGAAGCGTTGGCTATTGGGCTCGAGAGGAGCGGGGTCCGGTTCATTTGGGTCGTGAAAACTCCGACGGCCCAACAAGTGGATGACGGGTATGGGCTCATTCCCGAAGGGTTCGAGGGTCGTGTTTCGGGTCGTGGTTACGTTATAAAGGGTTGGGCCCCGCAAGTGCGGATACTGAGTCACCGAGGTGTGGGTGGGTTCTTAAGTCATTGTGGATGGAACTCGACTTTGGAGGCGATATGTGCGGGTGTGATGATATTGGGCTGGCCCATGGAGGCAGACCAATTTATCGATGCTAAGTTGTTGGTGGACTATAAAGGGGCAGCTTTTCGAGTTTGTGAGGGTGGTGATACGGTGCCCGACCCGGTCGAGTTGGGTAAGGTGATTAGTGAGTCGATGCATGGGGATGTGGTTGAGAGAGTTAGAGCAAAGGAATTGAGAGAAAAAGCATGGGAAGCAATTAAGGTTGGTGGGAGTTCTAGTAGAGATTTGGATGTGCTTGTACAAGAACTAGGCCAACTTCAAGGGAAAAATGTTTGAAAATAGAAGTATTTAGGCCATATAAATATATGATAGTTGTTTGCAATAACACACACAAGTGGGAATTTATTTGTGTAAAGAGATTTAAAATTTATTTGTAATTGAAATGTTTTATGCCCAAATGCAAATAGTTTAGTCGGTATAAGTATACTGTTGTTAAATTGTTATCAAGCATTTATTCTGCCATACATATATCCAACCGGAAACTTAAAGCTTATTTGTTTGGGTTTTTTTGATAATAATGTTTGTTGATTTCGAGGATCTTTGGATATTCTTCCACTTTGGTACATTTTGAAAAATATTGTTTATTCAAGTTTTTATGTGAGAGTGTCATAAGTCTCAAGAATTACCAATAAGTAATTGATATAGTGGAATGGACTATTACCCCCAAAGTGGTGAGTCAAGTTCGAATCTATATAATATATTTTCGATGAGTCTGAAAAGAGATTAAACCATTAAAAATAAAAAACAAAAAAATCTCAAGAATTTCGACATATTTTTCAAGAAACGAAAAAAGTTATTTGCATTATGTTGTTAGAAATTAGTTTGCCTCTACCCAATTATGCCCACTTACTCCTAGTCACTTAGCTTAGCCATGTATATCAATGGAATCGTACAGAAATCAAAGCTAGTTACCAAACCTTATTCATTTTCAATTTCAGTATTAGATCGATTTAAGAAATGAACCTATAATATCAATTTTAGGATTTAAAGACATACAAGGAGAATTAACTGGGCATGGAAATGCCAATATTTGGAATTACCTTAAAAATTAGGATCGATATACAACTTGATGCAATGAGATATGTGGTAGATGGAAGTGAGGGGACAAACTTGTTTGCCAGTCATCAATTGGACCTGAAAATAATAGTCCCCTGTCATATCATATCAAATATTCCGGCTGATATTATGAATACATGGTAATTCTAACTCCAGAAGGGACATGTATCCGGAAACAGTTATTTGCTCACCTGATTCTTCAAAAGCCAAGAACTAGAACAGTACAAATATTAAAAGAGAACTAGTATAAGCTTTCTTGTCCTATAATACATTTTTCTGAAAATAATTTCATTTTCGAACAACAAACAAAGTCACACTTCTATAATCGTCGAACATAGCATAACAGGAGAACACATGCACTAGAAATCATAACTAGTTGCAGTTTCGTAACACAACACAACCCCTCTCCATGCTTCTTTTACATTCTACTCAAAGTGAAGCTACCAATCTCCATCAACTCTTCTTCTACCCCAAGCACCTCAAATTTGTTGGCAATCTCCCTGAGTCTCCTCTTCGATTCCCGATTTCTGAGTATGCGTTGATCCCTCTCCTCCAACCCACTCGACTCAGTTAGATCGTTAGCCAGCTCTCTCAGTCTCCTCTTCGGTTCCCGATTTCTGGATCTGCTTTGATCCTCAACAGCACGCATCCTCTCGTATTTCAAACGCAGGTCCCGCACACATCTGCTACAACTCCCTGACTTTCTTTTCATACTCTCGTGGAGGGTATCTGATGATGCGAATTATCTTAGAAGAAACCACCTCCACTATTCAACCCTGATCAAGCCCATATTTGATCATCACTGCGTGAAATTCATACATGGAACTAAAATCACCAATTTGATCAAAAGAATGAAGCATAACTGAACAAATTTGGCTGTCAAGAGCAACACCTCCAACTAACATCATCCTAATAAATAACTTTGCATCATTTACTAAAGATCTTTTGCACAATCTATTGATAACCGCGCTATAATCTTTGATTGAAATTTCAAACCCGGATTCAGCCATTTGATGGAAGAGTAACATAGCCCTTCGAGCATCTCCCTTTGCACAATTTGCTTTTATAAGAGTGGTATAAGCAACTTTTGACAATTTGATATTTTGGTCTTGGAGAGAAGACAATACTGCTTCAGCATCCTCTACATCTCCATATACACACAACCCATTGATAAGAATGTTATATGTAATGTGATTTGGCTGAATTTTATGTTGTAACATCTCAGTATGCAACTGAAATGCTTTATCAAGCTCTCGACCTTTACAAAAATATTGGATCAGAGAATTATAAGACGTTTGGTCTGGAGACAGACCCTTAGCTAGCATATGCTTGAGAACCTGCAGAGACTGCTCTAGCTTCCCTTGCCTGCATAACCCTTTCATAATTACTGTGTAAGTTACTTGATTTGGTTCTATATCACTTGCTTCCATCTCATCAAGCAGTTCAAAAGTGGCCTCTAACTTCCCCACTTCACAAAATGCATTCATGAGAGTAGTATAAGTAACAACAGTTGGTACCAAATTATGCATCCTGATATTATTCAACAATTTTCTGGCATCAGTTAGTTCCCCAGATTTGCAGAAACATTTTATCAGGGAATTAAATGTGATTATAGTTGGGGCAATATCTTTCCTCAATATTTCTTCATACAACTGCACGGCCTCTCTAATATTACCATGTTTAGCAAATCCATCAATCATAATGTTATATAATACAATATCCTCTAACAAGTTCTCGTTTGACAACTTATTAAAATAACTTCTTGCTTCAGAAATAGTTCTCTTCTTACAGAGTCCTAACAGAATTGATCTGTGTGGAAAATATTTTGGAATGATTCTTTTCATGCACATCTCCTTATAAAGTAGGACAGCTCTTTCCACTTCTCCCAGCTTGCAGAGACAATGAATGATGATAGAGTACATTACAAGATCTGGTTTCAACCCAATATATTCTATCTCAAAAAATAAACTCAAAGCCTCATTTATACGCCCACTCTTACACAAACTGCTGAGTAGTGCACGGTGTGAGATAGCATTCAACTGCAAACCCTTGGATAGCATCTCCTTTCGAAGCCTAAAAGCCTCTTCAACATTGCCTGTTTGGCAATGTCCACAAATCAAAATTGTGTAGGTCAGGTGATCAGGATTCGACGTTTTATGAAGCATTTTCTTAGTAACATCCCAAGCCCCATCCATCATACCAAGCATACGGAATCCTTTCGCAAGAATGTTATAAGTAACTTCATCAGGCTTCAATCCATTTTTATCCATGTCATTCGCAAAGTCTATGGCTTCTTCCAATGAACCAGCAACACAAAGCCCATTAATGAGAATATTATAACTATATGCATCAGGAAGTAATCCATACTTAAACATCATACAGAAGAATGATTTTGCAACATCTACAAAACCCATTCTAGAGAAACCTGACATCAGCGTATTAAACCAAACAATGCAAGGTTCAGCCTCTTTCTCTTCAATCTCTCGCAGAAATGAAATTGCTTCAGGAATCAAGGACTGTCTGCATAGACCATCCAGGAGAATCGAATTTGTGTATTCAGTTGGATGACTCCCATTGGCTTCTATTTCACTGTACACACCCCATATGACATTAGTATGCCTAAAGTTGTGCAACAAACTATTGTATGTCATAATTGATGGCCGAATATCTAAGTCTTTCATTCTTGCAATGACAAAAAGGGCATCATGTAACATACCAAATCTGGAATATACAAAAGCCACCATATCCCACACAATATGGTTTGTAATGCAGCTGCTGAAGCTTTCAGAAAGAAGCTCACAAAGTGCTGGTGCAGATCCAGATCCTGAGAGAAATCATAAGAACTCTATTCACACAAAAATTAGCAAAACAAAAGGTTCTTCACATTGTCTAAACTTGATTTCATCATGCTACTCAAACACAATAAGGAATCACACAGAAGAAGAAATGCATCTTGCATGTACTCCTTCACCTAACATTTCCTGAAAAATTGCGAGAGAAAATATATCTCCACTATCAGGACATAAGATAATGATATCTAAAGCTCATGGAATTACAATTGTTGATCTTTCCAAATAAAGTAGTTGGAAAAGGAGAATGCCTATAGATACTTCAAGTCATATAAAATCAAATTCGAAAAACCTAACCTTACTGATCCCGCCACTACTTACTATGAAAATACAAACATTCGCTCAAATTTAATCAATTAAATTTCTAATACATGGTCGAACAATGTAGAGTACCTTCTCCCTGAATTACGTGCTGCAAGTGGCTCCGTAACGCACGAGGTCTCTGTTTTTCAGCCATAATTTGTGCAATAGCAAACTGCGAATTTCGCGAATGCTTCACTCCAAACTCATTTTGCAACAAATTGAAGAATCGAATTGCGTTTACCCAGTTTTCGTAGCAGAGTTTCTCCATGATGGTATCAATTTCAGAAACCCCCAATTTAATAACTTCATTTCTCAACCAAATATTGTTGCTTGAGAGTTTTGCACGGTAAGGAGGGGAAGGACAAATTAGGTAATTAAGGATTTGAGACGTGGCGTCGTCTTGCGGAGATTCTGTGACGGCGGCAGCGGCGCTGGTGGAGACGATAGAGGGGGATTTGGAGAAGAACAGTGGGGCGAGCAAACGGTGTCGTATGGAACGTGCTCGGATCATCGAGCATCGTGACTGAGAAGAAGGTGAGGGGTTTTGGGTGAAGGTTTTGTGATGTAGGGTTTAAGATAGACGTTAGATTAGTGTTTGTTAATCTACTTTTCCTTTTTCTTAATATTGAGAATTTTTTATGGCTATTGACAATAAATGTTCTAAATTTGTCGAAAATTATAGTTAAGTCCACTTTGTAAGTTATTAGATAATTCTCACCTTATCCCAAGCCATGTGAGTGGACTTAGCTCAATCCATGTAGTGAATTCTAACATAGTATCAGAGCCCAGATTGAAGTGGCCACCTCCTTCCGTGATGGATTCTTCCTTGCGCGCATGATAGGATTTATTCTTCAAACGGTCTGGGAAATCCGTGTGTTGGGGATCCACACGGTCTGGGTAAATCCGCGTGTTGGACTCTTACCCACATGTCAATAATTCGCAAATGTTGAGCATTAATATATCACGTATTGGGTTTGTGTTCTCCCACATGTAAAGGGGGAGTATTAAGACTAAGTGTCACACATTAGTTAAAATAATAGTTAAGTCCAAATTATAAGGTCTTGGGCAATCCTCACCTCATAAGCTAACTTTTGAGGGTGAGTTAGGTCAAATCCATGTGAGGCATTCTAACAGACTGATATATAATTCTATATTATTATATCTAATATACTTTTTGCGAAATTCATTTACCTTGCATGAATGAGTATTGACTTTTTGACCTTAGGAAGTCTATTTGACCAATCTATAAATCATTCTAATAAGTATTTGCTAAAAGAAAAATATATTCTCTGTCGGTCGATCACCCAACCTATGTTCAATTCGTAGAACATCGTTTAATTTAAATGGAACAAACTTTTAAATGTTGAAAAAGACTAATACTTTTATGAAAGTTAGGTTAATAGAATAAGTGACGTGGAATAAAATAAACGGGTCAGAGTCGGATTCAAGTTTAGCCCATACTTAGCAAGGTTACCAGATTCGAAGCTAATCTGGGGCAAGACATGTAAGTTCAGGAGGTCGTCCACTCAAAATAATACTTAACCGTAAAAGCTCCATATAAATATATTTAGAATAAGCACCCAACCTCCTCACTCATCTTGGATAGTCATTTAAGAGGTCGTTTTTTAGAAGCTAATGACCTCCTAGATGATTTCATCCATGTCACCTTCTTGTTAGATTGACGCCACCATTAGTGTCGTCTCCTACATTCCTCGCAATGACATCACTAGATGCTCACCAAAATTAAAATAATATCAAACTTGGTAATGAACAATCATGAGGATCGTCATTTCGCATTGTAGGAGAACATTCCCCTCAGGGTGCATGCACCCATTTACTCCTTTTCGAGGCCTTAAATGTGTTTTACTCGCTCTATGTGCGAGTATTCTTCCTGAGTTTTAGGAAATGAACAACTATACCTATAATAGTATTTTCCTTTGAAATAGAATTTGAAAGCCCGATTATTCACTAAAAAAATTAAAAATACCCACCCTGTAAACTTGAAAATTATCAATAAAAGCTTGGTTATAAATATAACTGTATTATATATTTTAATTTAGAAAGGAACAAATTAAAATTTGTAGTCAAATAAAGAAGAAGAAACTAAAATAGATGATATATCTTTGTCTTTGCAGGCAAAGGGTTTGCCTCATTCCTCCATGAAAAATGAGTGGGACTTAAGTTTAATACTATCTATAGGACCCAACTGAAAATTCATTGAGACAAACACTTCAACTAAGATTGCTGATCATCTAGAAATTAATAATGCCTTTTCATATTGCCATTTGCGGACAAAGGGATACCTATTTTAATGAAAATTAGAAATTAAAAAGATTAATTGATGGTTACGGCAAATGTTTAATGAGTTCTTTTAAAATAGTAAAGGGAAATTCATCTATATTAGATTGAAAAAACTTTAGAACAATACAAATACGATATTAAATAGTGGACGGGAAATGCTAGATCCTTAAATATCCATTTTATAATGTAACTTCAACCAATATAATGAAATTACAAAGACACCCAATGTTGGAGTCATTTGAAACCCTTCCTCCAAATCTTTCGATCAAAAGTCAAAACATAATTATTTACAATGAACACCAAATACAGAATATTGCCTATATCCTAGAAATGTGTTCTCATTTTCTTTTCGTGAAGACGTAAAATAAGTTTAATTTTTTTTGTTCAAATAATATTTTTTATGTACATCTCATATAAAATAATGATTCGATGTTAATAATTATATCCACTATTTTAAATTGTGCAATAAAAAAATAAATAAACCTTAAAAATTCACCATTTTAAATCCTTATCTCAACTTCGATCCAAATCAAAATGAGGAAAAATGATGTGACGTGAACATCGTGTCAATTTGCATTTTACTCACAAAGATTATTGTAATGTGAATTTACCCATCTGAAAAACTAATTGATTGATTAATTATCCTTAATTATATGTTCATTAAATTAAATCGTACGTACAATTTCCTTGGGCAATCTCATATTTATTATGTATACCTTCAACAACCTTGATGAAAGGGTGGACTAGTCAAAGTAAATACAATAATAGTATGGTGTACAATTCGATCTCTTGAACGATGATTTACATGGATTGGAACCTGGACTACAACCAAAGAAGATCGTGAAGGCATAGTTATAATAAATTAAATGCTATATATTTTAAAAGATATTATAATTAAATTCCGTTTAATTTATTAAAATAGAATAGATATATTTTCATAACTATGTAAGCAAAATATACATTTATATATTTTATTTTATTATTTAATTTATGAATAGCATATACAATTAAATTATTTTTATAAATACATAAATAAGGCTAAATAATGAGGACATTATTGTGAAAAACTAAAGGTGTTAATGATACTAACAAAAGAGGGGATTTCGTGCAAAGTTAAGAAAACAGAAGGAGATTTGGTTCAATAAACTTAATTAGCACATAAAAATTTCATGCACATTTTTCATAACATAGGTGGATTTCGTGTTTTATCCCACGTGGTAGGTTTACTTTCAAGCGCTATTGTACCCCGTGATACACCCCTTTTTATGTTATGTGAAACAGTTTTACCCTTGTGTTATTATATGCATGGATGGATGGGTAATTTGTCTTTTTACGCATCTATTTTTGGTCAATATTGATCCCAGTTGCAATGTTATGCTCGTCTACAACTTTATACGGTCGAAGGTGGCGTACTAATCATTTAAACCTCTCACAACTTAATGTGTACGTCTATTTTCGTATGACAAAAAGTCAAGTAGAACACCAACAGGTGATTGGTCTAGTGGAAGGGACTAGTCACTACAAAGTAGCGGACTCAGGTTCGAATCCCTGTTGGGAGAGGTACCCACATAATGTGCCCGACCCGCCTCGAAAGGGATTAAACCCTTGGGAAACCAAAAAAAAAAAGTCAAGTAGAACATTGTGCTTATCACAAAGAAGTAAATGGGAAATTCCGCGAGTATCTAACTATCATTTATTTAACATGCTTTTAATTATATATAACTTCATACAACCAAATCTTATGTCACATAGCTAGCTAGGTTCCATTTCCAGGACAAGGATCTTTCTGCTGTTTATTACATTAAAGATAATGCTTGAAATTCAACTGTCATTTTCTTCAACTATTTTACAAGTCCAACATGTCTTTAATAGTTTTACTTAAAAACTAAGCACAAACATAAATTAATCCATCTTATGAATTTCACATTCCTCCTACCAACCCCTTTTTATTACATCCTCTATTTATAAAAAGAACCCCACAATATAAAACTCTTAACAACTTCACATCTGTCCCAATTAAAACATAAAACTTTCCCACTTCTCCAATATGTCCAAACAATATTTCAAAAAACAAGTTCTTGAGAAGAGCAAAAACAGTTCAATGGAGAAGGAAAATCCAAAAAGAACCAACATTTTTTCTAGACACTTAAAGAAAATTTACCCAATTGTTGGGCTACATAGAACTTGCTCACCTCTTTCATTATCCTCTTTATCTTTGTCTTTGTCACAAAACTCAACTGATTCTTCATTGACTGATTCTTCTACACGACCTCTCGATCAGAAAATATCGTTAGCTCTTCGACTTATAGCCCCGATTGAACGAAGGGAAGCTCTCGTGCCGAAATTTCTCCAGCAGCCTAATGCAAATAGTGAAGATGGTCCTAGGAGGTGCAATTGGATTACAAAAAACAGTGGTAATTAAATTATGCTTTATTTAACTTCTTTTCATAAGTTTAATTAATTATATTACAATACATTATGAATTTTAGTACCATTTAAACTAAATTGAATGGTACACTATAGCATTAAGACATAATTATGTAACCATTTTTTTTTTTTTTCTTCATACAAGATTCTTCATATTTCAACTGTTTTTCAGAGAACATATTCAAATATTTGAAAATTTGTGTGAAAAATCAATCTTTTTAGGAGTGTAAGCATGTAGGGCATGGAATCTATGAAAATCATACCTGTCAAAAACTAATACAAATATAAATAAATCTTTTTCAGGGGTGGTAATGATTATTGAATTTTTCATACCTAATGCTAAATGTCCCATTAGAATCTTCATACTTTATTCTGGTGAACTTGTATATAGTGGTTGTGATTCCAACAACATGATGATTAATTGATTATCCAAATTAACTAAAAACTTTATTAGAAAATTCTTGATCTTGTTTGCTAACATTGTACATTTCACTTTCTAATCACTTAAATTTGTCCCTTATATTTATGTTGCAATTCACAACTTTTGGTCGTTCGATAAATTTTCAAATTGTTCCAATTCAAAACTATTGGACATGGTTCTTAAGTGCACAACTGTTAAAATATAGGGACTTAAATTCACAATATCTAAAAGTTAGGGATACAAGCAAAAACGGCGAAAATACTAGCTATGAATGTTTTCATCATTGAACGGCCGAAATATATAAGGGAAATGTGAATGTTGTGTAGTAAATTGCAAAAAGACTGTAAGTTAGAGGGGCAAAGTGTGATTTTTTAGAGTTAATATCATACTACATCATAATTGTTTTATTCTTTTTTCTCTCTTAAATCTTAATTAATCATTTAAGAAACTTTACAGATAAAGTTTATGTCCAATTTCATGATGAATGCTGGGGAGTTCCTGTTTATGATGATAAGTAAGTCTCCTTTTATTTTCTAAACTTAATTTCAAGTTCATTACCTATTAATCAATTAATACATAGTTTATAATTAAATAATTTTGATGAATTTAAATATTTAATCATCAAACAGTCTGTTGTTTGAGTTGCTAGCAATGTGTGGAATGCTCATGGATTTCAACTGGACTGAGATCCTCAAAAGGAGAGAACTTTTGAGGTCTGAATTTTATCTTTTTTTTAATTTCATTAATGACTTTTTTGCTTTTTTCTTCTTATTCAAGAAAAAAAAATTATATATAATTGGGATTTTACACTATTGTGATAATAAATTCCAATTTAGCCCTGTTATAAATATATTCACAGATAACAATTCTTTAAGCAAATTTATCTGGATTCATGAACAGAGAAGTTTTTGCTGGTTTTGATCCCAAAAATGTTGCCAAAATGAGTGAGAAGGAAATTACAGATATATCCTCCAACAAAGATCTAACTCTAGCAGAATGCAGAGTCAAATGCATTATTGACAATGCCAAATGCATAACCAAGGCAAGTTCTTTAATGGGTTTATTTGCAAATTACTAAACTTTTATTAATATATACAAGAAGGTAATGATAATACAAATAAGGGAAATTTACGTTCGGACCCCCTCAAATATACCCTAATTATAAAAGTAACTTGTCGTTTCAGAAATTACAAGAATATCCCTTATGATTTTCGAAATATTATGGGGTAGCGAATTTAATTATGATTTACCCGAATGATAGTAAACATGAATTAACGCACGAGTGAATTTGTTAATTTTAAAAGGAAAAAAAAAAAGGAAATTAGCTAACTTGAAATCATGAATTTTGATTGGATAATTTCAGATTTGTGAAGAATATGGATCATTGAGTAGTTACATGTGGGATTATATAAGTTACAAACCATTGATAAACAAATATAAATATCCAAGAAATGTTCCATTAAGAAGTCCAAAAGCAGAAGTGATAAGCAAAGATTTGGTGAGGCGTGGATTTCGATTTGTAGGGCCAGTGATTGTTCATTCCTTTATGCAAGCTGCAGGTATGACAATTGATCATTTGGTTGATTGTTTCAGACACGAAGAATGTGTTAATCTTGCAGAAAGGCCATGGAGACATGTTTAATTTTTATAATTTTTTTTTAATGTATGTTAGATAATTAAATAAGTTTTAATTATATAAATATGTCTAAGTTATAGTATTATTATTTTGCTTTTTTTTTTTTGGGTTGATTTTTGTGTGTTTTCTGGGTTGTAATTCTGGTAAGGTAGATCCAAGATGAAGAGTGGAAGAAGTTTTATTTGAATTTGAATTGATATGTAGAGATTTTGTTCTCTTAATTGACAAGAGTGCATAATTTTTATTTATAATAGTGAAATAATTTCGTCTAATTTTAATTGAATACTTCCCATGTAATCTAGGATTTTATAATTTGGTTTCTAAGGTATGATCGTCACCACTGAAAATCAACAAAGATATTCAATACTTGATTGAAACTCGTGTGATAAAAGTTTACTTGAGGTCGATTCGTCAATCTTCTCAAACGGAGCTTGATTAACATTTTGAGTTTGATAACTTTAAAAGTTCGAGCTCGATAAGTTAAAAATTGATAAAATATAAATATAAATATTAATGAAGTAATACGTTAGAATAAGTAATAATAAATTAATTGTATAGTTTTAGTCACTGAAAATTCTTCTCCAGATCGGGTTTGGCTGAACCCAAAGTAACTACATGGCAAGTATAAATACACTTGCTTTGGGATTGGATGTAACTTTCAGGAAAGTGACCAATCACAAAGCAAGTGCAATACACTTGCTTGGTGGTTGGATGGGTTTGGCCAAGCCAGACTTGGACAAGAATTTTCCCTCAATATATCAATTTTAAAAATTGAAGATATTTAATAGATAAATGTGTTACTATATTAGACATACAAAAATATTATAGATAAAATTATTATGATTGAGCAAAAATAATCCAAGCTTGCATGCTCAATGAAGTAGGAACCATAAGGTAAGAGGTCTATCCTCAAATTTTGGCATAATTGTTGACAATTTGATAAAATTGAAATTTAGAAGAATTAATAGATAATTAGTAGAGAGTAATATAACTCTCTTTATTTGTTCTACTACTACCATGAAAGTCAGTAGTCATTGTAGATCTATTTGACTGGAAGATGAACTTAACATCTCATTATGTTTAAAGTTTTTTGTACAACTAAAAATTTAGAAATTTCTTCAAATCATTGGGATTTAATTCATTGAGTTTCTACTTTGTATATAAACTTAAACAATCATATGGTCCAATATGCAAGCAGATTAGTTGGTCCAAATAAAACTGAATAAGAGATTAGTTGGGCCCTCAAAATTGGATTTTAGGCAAACTTCATTAAGAGCTAAATGTAGGGCTGTCAATGGGTCGGATTCTGGTCGGATCAGACTCGTCCAGATTCGGCTTCATTTATATCGGATCAAATCCTGTCGGATTTGGATCTTGCTTGGATTGTGCTCGGATCTAGATTTTTTGAATCCAACGGATCTTGGTCGGATTTGGCCGGATATCGGATATTTTTCGGATCCAATAAATTTGTATTTAAAAAGTTAAATTAATATTTTTTTTTTAGAACAAGTTTATTATCTTTTCAATTTTATTTAATTTTAGCTCACATTTTTAAAGTTTCTTTACTATATTCATATTTGTAGAATGAATATATTGGTTTAAATAAATTTATAAACGAATTATAAATTACTATCTTCTTAAATTGACGTTGAAATATTATTAATGATAATTATTTTTATAAATCATCTTGTATATATATCTCTCTTTTTATTTGTTGTCGGATACGGATCTTTAACGGATCGGATCGACCTAAATCCATATTCGCTCCATGAGTTTCGGATTTCGGATCTTTATAATCGGATCAGGTCCATCGAATCTCTAATCAGACAATTATCCTAATAAATCGGACCGAATTCGGACGGATCCGAATTGAAATCCGCCCCATTGACAGCCCTACCTAAATGCAGCCCAATTAACCAGTATGAATTGCATTTGGTCCTATTTTCAAATTTCACCATCGATAATAAGTTTTTTTCTCTTTCCACTTTCTACAATTTTATTATAATGGTAAATACATCTTATCAAAACTATCCATCAATATATCATCGTTCAATTCAATAATATCGAAGTACAAAAAATTAACTAACAACAATACTTAGTAATTTTGAGAAAACCCATAATAGTGAGAATTGAATACAAAATTCATGACCTACATTTAAAATGCTTATTTTCAAGGCCTTTTTCTTTTTCATTTTTTATGGGTCGATGTGCAACTTGGGCCTATTATAAAATGAAGATCGGATCCCTGTTAAAGCAAAACGGGGCCCGTGCAGATTGAAGCTTTATACAAATTTTGGACGAAATAAAAGAAAAAAGTTTCGTCACGAAATTATCAGAAAGAAAGGACCAAGAAAATGTTGTTGACATTAAATCTAATTTCATATCTACTAAATTTATCTGAGGGACCAAGAATTTTGTAATTAATTTTTTATTTTTTTCAAAAAGCTTGTAGTTAATTGAACATAATATTTTGTGCATTTACTAAACAGATGAGATGATGATGTTTCTTAAAAGTAATACATACAATAATTTAATTTCCTTGATGTAAAAAAGACGATTGTACCATTGCAAATGATTTGAATTGAAAATAGAACTATTATTATAACTTGATATGAATTTCTCATCATTTAAACGAGAAATATTGTTCAATTAAACATGTATAATAAATTAACTAAACCCAATCAAAATTCATCAAATAAACTTAAGTTGAATCTCTAATAATAATTAAGACTACCAAATCAAATTTAATGAATTCTGCGAAGATCGGTCGAGTTTGTCAGTTAATCCAAGTGTAATTAGCTCATTAACTAAAACAAAGTTAAGCATGACTTGGGTTACCTAGAGCACACAAAAAAATGATTAGTAGGGCTACCCATAGTAATTATGAGGCAAAAATCAGTTCTTATATTTAATTGAGCCAAAAGCAAGTTGATTTTTTAGACCCTTCACTTTAAATGATTTGATTTGATGTATGAATTATCATACAATACTAATGATTAAAGTTGTGAACATGGTTTGTGATTAAATTATGACTATATGAAATAAATTCAGATAGAAACAAGTCCCCTTGACTCAACTCCAATTCATAATTTCTAGTCAAAACAATATATATTAATATACCCCACACACAACAACTTTTCAATTAATTTGTTGATTAACAACTTGGTAACTATATATTTATATATTGATCATTGATCTTAGGCCCACAAATGCTTCACTTTGTAATTCTTTATATAAAAATAATTAAATAAATACTTACATTACAAGAAATCCCCACAAAGAACAAGTTGCAATATAAATTACACAAGTACAATAACATGAAGGGCCAGTGTGCACTGATATCATTAGTGTCTGCCGCCACGTTTGTAGTAATCCAATCCAAACAATAATATCAATTATCACCTGCACATTTTTATTTTCTAGTCACATCTGTGTGTACTTCAAACAAAGTGATGAAATTAATAATAATAATAATAATAATAATAATAATAATAATAATAATTGGTGTTGCAAAGTAACTTAATATCAATTTATTAGAAAAATATTCTCTATTTTATGGTGTGTGTACTTCAAAAAACAAAATACATTGATCAATTGAGAATTCTTATCTGCCAAAAATGGACTGCTAATGATATAGACTTCTACCAAACTTCATATTCTTATCAGGGTTATCTAAATTTTATAATTTTATTTCTTGATGATTTTCAACAAAAATGGGCCTGTTTGTTTGGTGTTTCCCAAAAAAAATTTGTGTTTGGGAAATGCCAAACAAACATATTTTTTATTTTCTGAAATAAATTTTTCATGTCTCAATTTTCTCAAACTACTTTCTCAAAACCCAAACAAATAACAATTTTCTTATCTCTAAACAAAGCCTATACAAACTCTACTCTGATTTGACTTAAAGTAACCTATCTCTTACATAATTTATCTCACAACAAACATGATTTGACATAAAGTCTTACACATCTTACACCTACAATCCAACTCTTTCAAAAAAAACTACAACTATTTTATTTCTCAAATCACTCTCCCAAAACACAAACAACAATATTACGCAAATCGAGATTATTTCACAATCCTCCACTACTCTCCCAAACTACTTTCCCAAATACCAAACAAACAGGCCCAATGATTTTTACCGGCACCATGCGTGATGACATGTTGATGAAAATGTCAAAAAGTTATTGATATAGTCAAATTTTTAAAAAATACCACAAGCTTATGCATTAATTATATTATTAAATGATATTTTTATATTACTGTGACATTTTATGGTGTTTATTTTAACTACGATGATGACATAGATATATTTAGTCAAACCACTACAAGTGACATTTTGGTAGTGACATTTTATGTATAGTGATATTTCTCAACCTGCCACTTTTTACAGTGTGTCTAAAAGTTAAATGTCACTATTATAACAAAAAGTGTCATATGAATTATCACAATAATATAAAAATGTCACTAAACAAAATGATTAACATTTATAAAAAATAAATAAAAAAAAAGGCAGGCCTGATCAGACCTTTTAAACACAAAGCATAAAACTACATTTAAGAATTATAATGAATTGGACTCTTCAAAATCTAAGAGTCTATTGATCTACATGAAATCGACTCACTTGGAAACATTGATGAATAAGTTCAGATAAAGACGAGTTTATTATTTTTTATAATTGCGTAATTAATCTAGATGAGAATATATAAAATAGGCTTGTGAGTGCATGATAAGAACATAAGAAAACTTTACATCATCGGACTCCCCAAAGCACTCAACATGCCCATGTATTGTACGAGGGAGTTTATAATTGGAAACCAAGCTAGCTCTCTTCTTTTGGATGTGGGCAATGAAATTTTCATGTCTCTTTCTAGCTTGCATCAAATATTAAAGGCAATATTCCAAAATCACTCCTTTAATATCGTCACTTTACTTTACCATAATGTAAAGTATAATAGATAGAAATAACAAAAAATTCTTATTATAATTATAAAAATTTTAAAAGTCTAGAGTTCTAATTTAATATTACAATTATCATAAAAAAAAATTAATAATACAAAGAAACATCATTTAGTGTTCCAAACGAATTCTTAGTGTTAGGGATGAATCCGGAACAAGAGTATAACCATTATGTGTGCCAATAGGAAAGAATGAAATTGTCGGAAGAAGAGATATTTGTGTACATGTCATAGTTAAGCTTTAAAAAATAATGCAATAGATAATCTAGAAAACTAGCATCGATGGCGACAAAGAATCAAAGATAATGGGTAAAAAGTGAAATTTGGCCTACTAATAATGCAAGTATATGTTGAAATAGAGGAACAACTTTCGCCATGACAATGTATAAACCTACTCATGTCTAATCCAATGTAATAAAAACTCGGATTTGGTATGTGAAGATGACAACGGACGACGTCGACTAATGTAAAATATCTTATCATTGTTTCACATTGGCACAAACCTATTCAAGCTCAACTTTTGCCAAGTAATGAACTCTTGCCAAGTAATGAACTCTAATTCATGCAGAAAATGAAAAAACACGGGCGCCCGGGGTGAGCGATTTCACCTTTTGGAACAAGAAAATGAAAAAACACATATAATATATACATACAACATAGATTTTCATTCTACAAATTTTATTTATATCCAACAATGCTGATAAAAGAAGGGAGAAAACTAAAAATCCCAAAAGAAGAAAACAATACAACCAATCTACTGAGCCATTTCCATAAGCTGCATTCATCCAAAGAATATTTACATATTAACTAACTGCTATCGTAAGGAAGAAAGCACATAAACCAAATCTACACTACAACTCTCAACAAGCCTGCAGCCTTTTATTATTTCCTTCATACTTTCAAAACTGGCAAGAAGTCCCAAGCCTCTGTCTCTGCTTCTGGCCAAGGGTGACAGACTTTCGTTTGGCAAATGCAGAGTAAAGCAGCTCTTGAAACTTGTCCAAAAACAGTCCCCATTCTTCCTCCTTCATGTCTGCTAGCTTCACAAAGCTCGCACTAGCCGGGAGCTGCTCATTTGCACTCCTGTGGCCAGACGATGAGTTAGCAAGATAGCTATGGTCGGGTTTGGGCCCTGCAAATTTTGGGAACTTCTTGCTTTTCTCGCCTATACTAGTGTTTTTAAGTGACATAGAAAGCTTTGAAATACTTAGACTCTCATCTAGTGTTGTTGGGATACTAACTAATCCCTTCTCTTCTTCTCCTTCACTTTCATCTTCTCCCTCCTCGATACTTTCCTCTAGTTTAGAAAGTGGATTGCGGCCACTTCCAAATCCAAAATGGAAGTCAGGTTCGTGGGAAAACTCGTGTACACTATCTTCATAATCGATGTCGAATTGGAACTCATCAAAATCAGCTTCAGTTCTTGGAGAGAAAATCTCCTCAGCAATAAGTCTTCTTGCCTCGATACATATGACCTCAAGCTCACTAGGATCCTCTTCACCACTGCGAAACTCCCTACTCATCATCTCACCAATTTCAGCAAGGCACAGCCCATAGGCAGCAGCTTCTTTGAGGAAGATTGTGCAGAGGATTAAGACTCGCAAACAAGCCTCGCGGATCATGGGGAGCTCACTTCGCAACATCTCTGAATCACGAACTGGGTCGAGATTAGCTATGTACTCGAGTTCATCATCAGAGAATGGGATTGAAGCTTGAGGCCAATGAATCCATTCAAAATAAGGATCTTCAAGACTCTCTGGCAAGCAGAGGCCGTGATCAATGGGGATTAATTCTACTTGACCAAATGTTCCAACACCATCAAGCTTCCTAACTAAAAGATTACCTGCATGCCTATCCGTGTTAAAAATCCTAATATCTAAAATCCCAATACGATGCACAGAAGAAACCGGGAAACTCGAGGTTCCATGGTCACTAGCATCGAAATCATGTGGAATGAACTGCTGAAATGATGCAATTTTGCTAACAAGCTTCTTGTTCTGAGGCTTGTTCACATTCACACCATCATTGACATTAAAGATCTCATGCGTGATCTTCACTAGCGCAGTAGGTGGCACATTTGCAAAATGATCGTAGTCGAGAAGATAAGCAGCCACTTCTCGGTAACCTGTTTCCCCAACCCTAACAGTACGTTTTAATCCCGGTTGCCCAAGAGCTTTACCAACAAAGCCCTTTGGATTGTTGGGTGCAAATGGCTCTTCATCCGTGGGCTTCACAATCGCAACACTCTCACCTCTAACGTTTCTGAAATAGTACGCTCCACCAAGCCCACCATGAACAGGGATCGGATCGACTCCGTGTTTCATTCCCTTAACAATTTCTTTAACAAGTTGTTTCGTCTTGGCAAAGCTGGTAGATCTACCCAATATCTCAATCGGCCCACTCTGATCTCTCTGTTGCATATCCCTACCGGTGGGCGACAAACAAGGAGTCGACGAGCTTCTGTGCATCAAATTCCTAGTCAAAAGGAGAGCTGAATCATTTCGTATGGCACTGAGATCATTATTCAGAACCATATCTCCAAATGTCAAAGAACTCTCCTCAATCGGAAAATTCAAAGCTAGTTGCAACCTCCTCTTCACAGTGTGTGCATTGTCAATTCTATCCAACTCCATCCCCAACACACAACCAGTCTCAGTCTGTACAAAAACACGTCTCTTACCAGATAGCTTCCTTTCCAACCTATTATTGGTTCCATAATACTCTACACCACCACCTCCAATCGGACTCTTGAAAACTGCAACAGCCATTTGAGTCTGTACAGGGCTATCTAGGTTACGAGACATAAAATGACGAAAAAGACCAACTATAAATGGTTCTTCTCACAGCCGGCAACTCAGATGGCGATTATAGAGAGCTTTGCTCTCACTCTCAGTTCAACGCCAAACTCAGAAACCGATTGCAATCGAACCAAATATATTCTATCTAATTCAACAAATATCATTAATCAATAAACGAAGATCTACATCAAGGAAGCCATGGGATAATTCCAGTTTAATTCTGCAAGTGTGGAAAGATCAAAATCAAAATCGAAACACAAAACTTAACCTTAACAACGTAAAGTAAACAAATTAGTATAAAATCAACTCACCTGAAGTCAGATCTGAAGAATCCGGTTTCTCGTTCCCCTACACTTGTACAGAATCGTGAACGTTCGGAAAAACTCTATAAATCAAATCAAAAGGCCAGAAAAATCAGTCGATCAGAAGGTTTAACGGCTAGTATAAGATTTCAGTATCATTAAGCCACCAAAAACCCTCTTCTCCTTCCTTTCTTCTTTCTTGCTCCGTGCTCTATCTCTGTTTCCTTTTCTTTCTCTCTCTATTTCTATATCCGGATATGTCTGTTTATATATAAAACAAAAATAAATATGTTTTTAACCTTTTTTTTATTTAATTTTTTTTCCTTTACCTCTTCTTAGAATGTTCCGATTTAACTCAACATTGACCACAGTTAGGCTTTAACTCCGGTTAGTTTAGGCCAACTCGGGTTATATTATCTCACTTCTCGGAAGGGTCTAGAATGCGAGATGTGGGCCGTTGGATATGGAGTGAAGAAGTGATAGTGGCCGCTGGATGGTTTGATTGACGTGGAGATAATGGATTGGGTTTGACGTGTCATGGTCAGCGAATCCCGGGGGCTTATTTTTTACAATTTTCTGTGCACATAGATTTAATTTTTCTAAGTTATTTATTTAAAATGACTGAATTGCCCTTACAGTGAAAATGGTACATGTACGAGGTTCTGACTCCGTGTGTCGGGTGTACATGGGAGAAATAGGTTGATATAATGATATTGTTTGGCACGCGGGACCCACGTAATGGGCTTTGAGAGAAGATTGTGTGGAGGGTGGGCCCAAGTGTTTGATTTTCTGAAGAAAGGGTAACCGAAAAAGGAAAATATAGGTGCAGTTTGGACTTTTATTAAGGACTTGTGGCCACGTTTGGTTAACTTTAATTAGTACTAATCAAAAGGATTAAGATTCATTAAAAGCACTTAGGACCTTCTCCAAAATATAATAATGACACGAACAATTTTAGTTATTTAAAATTTTTAATATATACTTTGGAATGTGTTTCCTGGTAATATAATCATAGATTTAGAATTTTTGTTCTAATATATATTGTCAATCTCATTATATTAAGTAAATATCTTTTGCCTTATAGCTCAAGAAAGTAGTTTGCATGTATATTTTTGGATCATAGTTTGAATTAGAAAAAACTGAACTATAAGCTTTTGTAACAACGGAATATATGAGATTGATTTAAATGATTTATCAACTATTCAAATTTGTTTATATCAAAACTTTTTTACACTAAAATGTGTCGAGCAATGACGATGGTAAATTAGTAATTACCCACTTTTAGTCAAAGTTAATTATTATCGAACTATTATTTTCCGGAAGCTTTTAACAGGCTCATTAAAAGATATTTAAAGCCAACCCCCCTTCCATGTTACAAGTGGTAGTTCAATATTTGTTGGGGATTCCTTTTGGGAACATGATCTGATGCACCTTCATTAATAATGTTATAGACTGTATTATACTGTTTAGCTACTTTTTCTTTTTTGGGATAATTTATTGCTATTTATTTATTTATATATAAATAAAAGAAAAAATTGATAGTAATAGGGTACTTAGTTTCCTTTTAGGCCATCTCCAGTTCGAAGCAATCAACTGCGGCCCCTCTTGCTTGTCTGTCTTCCTGCCTGTCTTGTCTGGTTTGTCATCTACAACCAAATCAACAATCTTCGGCTAATGGGGGAGACCAGCAAAATTTTCCCCACTCTCACTTAATAATAATAATAAGGGCGAGTTTGGCCTAGCGATTCGAAAAGCAATTATAGGATAATTAATTTTACTAAAATTGATTTTGGTAATAATTGATTATGATAATAATTAGTTATAGAATAATCGCTTTTGTATAATAGCTTTTGTAAAAGTAACATTTTAGTTGCTTCTAAAATAAGTTGAATTTTTGCTTCTGAGGATCCCAAAAGTGATTATGATCTTGGGGGCCAAACACCATGAAATTCACGATTGAACAAAAGTAATTTTTATAATTGGGGTCAAACACTTCAAAAATCACAATAGAGATGTAAAAGTGATTTTAAGAGCTCCAATCGCTGGGCCAAACTCACCCTAAGTCTATGTAAGTCTTCTTTGTTATATGATGTGACATTGACTTGGAATATTATATGATGCGTTGTAGCAACATTCAAAATAAAGAAGTCAATAGTCAATTGAAAAAAGATTTAATCGAACAATTTTGAACAACACACGAGCCATTTTTGAATTAGGTGTTTCTTTGTAATTGTATTTGTTAAATTGTTTAACTGATCCTTAAATTGTATTTTTAAATTAAGTTGCAATCATAATATGTTTAATTAAGTCATATTTTTTTAAACTAAGTTGTAGTTTATCAAAATACACTCAATTTTTTCACACAATTTCAGAAAAAAGGTGACCATTTTTCTTACACAAGTTTTACAAAAATTTTAAGGGTTTTTACACACATGTATATGTTTAATTAAAAAAAAAAGTGATTTTTTTATACACATATATGTATAATTAATATAATTTAATTTTTTTACACACATTTAAATTTTTTTAAATTAAAACTTAATAAAAAAAGGTGGCCATTGTTTGCCTGCCTAATTAACCCTCCCCACCCCCACCCCCCCCCCCACCACCACCTATTGCTCTTCCCCCATCTTGTCCTTCGAAAAAAATTTCATCTCCAGCCGACGACCCCCCTCTTGTCTGCTCGATAGCCTAAAAGATCTGATCATTTTCTCTCTCAAGTGATGCTAAAGATCTAATTAGTCCACTTGCAATGTGATTTTCTTTTAGTACCATCAATTAATCTAAGGGTTATTTGTGGTGAAGTCCCTTTTGTGCGCAGAGTGTACAACAGTATGGTGGGATTCCGAGGCTTAATGGAGGCACATCCTGCGATTTACATTCTTCAGGATTCTAGGGCAAGGGTTCTGAGGGTCCAGGATTAGTCTAGCGTAAGCTTAGACACCTGGATTATAAAAAAAAAAATTTAATTACGAGAGATGTTATCTAATGATTTTTTTCGAAGTTACATAAAAAAGTCATGTGGCGTAATTTGATTAATAATTTACTAATATAAGTACCCTAAAATTTTTGCTAATTTTTTTTTACAAAATTAATTGTGTAGGTGGGCTACATGCATCTTGAAGACTTGCCTCTTTTTATCCTGTAATCATGCAAAGACTTATCAATTAGGTTGATGACTTTCACTGCACTTGAAAATATCAGTCAAATGGTCAAGCTTGAGATAATTTCGTTTCAAGAACTACTTGAATATAAGAAATTGAATGTAATGTAATATATCTATATACTCTTGATAACCATAGTTATTGCTTGCATTCAAAGTTTAAGCCATGTATAGGTGATTAATTAATTAATTAATAAAAGAGATAAGGTCTCTTCTTGTGGCCCAAAATAAGTAATGGTGTCCGTGCAATGCGCAGCAAATGTGATCTCTATTGGCAAAAAGGACGTGCAGGACGGTAAGTAGGTGCGCTTTATTGTTTTGGTTTTTAATTTTGTGGATTTATTATAGGTCATTATATTTTTACCAAATTGCTCAAAATATCTATAAATATATATATACACTAGTGTACTTAATACTCGTACTTCATTCTATTCAACTACAAAACTTAATTCTGCACATGATGGCGACTTATGCAACAACCCTTACAAAAACCACAGCAAATTAAATTAAATTAAAATCTGTTTATCTGACCTGTCGATATTATCTTCATACTTGTCATGGGTCCATGTTCGGTTCCATTTCATTTTGTTCTCTTCACAAATTCCGTACAATGATTTCTTTGAGGAGAAATTATTATCTACACGTCGAACCCAAAGTAACTAAAAGGCAAGTGCAATACACTTGCTTTGTAATTGGATGTAACTCCTAGAAAATTGACCAATCACAAAACAAATGCAATACAATTGTTTGGTGATTGAATGAGTTTGATCAAGCCAGACTTGGACAAAAATTTTCCTTCTTTGAGAATTTACTACTTTAGTATACCGGTTGTATATGATTTGTGTATCTAACTATAAAATACGATTATAATTAAATTTTGAAATATCATCAATTCTAAAAGATTTAAAATCATTTGAGTATATTTTATTGGTTTGATGTACTAGTCAGCGGGCACAAAATTAAATAGCATTTTGATATTATGTGATAAAAATAAACTCATCGTTTCTTACAGTCAAATTTTTTTATTTGTTATAAAGTAACTATTTTATTTTTTATATTTCTATTTTTCATATAATAAATATGGTTTGATGTAAAAATAATTATCTCTTAAATTATTTCTCTTATTTTCATAATCTTTAATTATCTGAAAAATAAACACACAATTCATTTCAACACTAAAATTCCAAATAAAAAAAAAAGGTGGTATGTTATCTTTTTGGTACGGTATTTTATTAACGTTGCTAAAGTTATGGGCAATGCCGGGAAATAGGAATGAAACCAACTAACCAAGCGCATAAGAACACGTGTGGAGAATGAGTGTAGAGAAATACGGACACACGTGCCGCATAATAATAAAATTTTACCGTAGCTCCGGTGCAAAGAATCTCCACAACAACCAATAAAGTCTGTCCAATAACGTAGTGCCACGCTGCATAATACAGTCCCCTTGCACCACAATTTCAGTTTCCGGTAATATTTAATATTTTTTTTTTTTTTTGTAAGATATAATGCAAATGTTTTTTTTTTTTTTTAATGATACTGTATATAAAAAACAAGGGAAGCACATGGGTTTGTTGATCCCTGTTATCCTGTACCTTTTAGATCTTGGGGGTTTGGACCGCTTTAATATTAATTATTAAATGACAAAATATCTGTGTGCTTTTTCCTGTTTGCTCATTTGCCCTTAAATATTCTTTTCTTTTCCGTTTATGTATTCATGTTAAATTCAAAATAATTTACTGAATTTTATAATTTCTCAATGAAATGATTATTCAATTTTCCTTCTTTAAATGATTAAATTTAAAAACTTAAACCTGAAATTTTGATTGTTAATTAACTTTAAGTAGACTACTTAAATAAATTAGAATTGACCGGATACTATTATTTCTAGTTTCCAAACACGAGATGAAATTTCAAGTGAATGTAAAAGTGAAAGCAAACAAACAGAGCCCACTAACAGGTTGCTCTAGTCTTGAAGTTTTGACTAGATTTTTTATTTATAAATAAAATAGATTCAGACAATATAAAATTATGATACCTTATAACAAACATACGTGCATTCATGTGGAAACAATTTAAGCATCACATGACTTGTTCAACTACTTCTGAAATAATTGGTTTTTCCAATATAAAATAAGCTAAAAGAATGCGATAAAATGGGGTTTTTTCACATTGCACTCCCGAAATATGGGAAATAGGCACTTTGCACCCCCCAAAACTTAGATTTAGCATTCTGTACCCTCAAAATATGAAAATGCAGCACTTTGCACCCTCTTTTATTTTCAGGCAAAAATTCAAGGGCAAAATAGGTAGTTCAAATATAAATAGACACTTTGCACCCCTAAAATAAAATTAGCACTTATCACCCTCGAATTAAGAACAAATTAGCAACTTGCACCCCCGAAACACATAATCAACACTTAACACCTCAAATTAAAAAACACTCAAACCCCTCATTTTTTCCGGCAAAGTTGACCATCAGGGTGGAAAAAAGGCAAAATAGGTAAATTTCCGATCTGATTGAACAACCTACATTTATATACATATATACAAATTAAATACCATGAATTTGGATTGATTACATCATATAACAAATTAACAAACCATGAATTATAGCTTGTACAAATTAAACGTGCTATGCACAACAATTGAGTGAGTAAAAATTGATAAGTTCAACTTTGCCTTAGATATTTTTCATCACGACGGTCAACTTTGCCGGATAAAATGAGGGGTTTGATTTATTTTTTATAATTTGAGGGTGTTAAGTTTTAATTTTGTGTTTCGGGGTGCAAAGTGTCCATTTATTGTGTTTCGAGGGTGCAAGTTGCTGATTTGTTCTTAATTCAAGAGTGAAAGCGCTGATTTTATTTTGTGGGTGCAAAGTGCCAAAGATTTATAATGAATTACCTATTTTGTCCTTGAGTTTTGCTTGAAAATAAAAGAGGGTACAAAGTGCTATATTTTTCATATTTTGAGGTTGCAAAGTGCTAAATCTAAATTTCAAGGATGCAAATTGCCTATTTCTCATATTTCGAGGGTGCAAAGTGCAAAAAACCCCGAGAAAATTGCAGAAGTCTTTCTATAAACTGGGCCAGACGACTTAAAGCCTAAAGCCCATGTAGTAGTAACTTGGGCCTTGTAGGGCCAATAGGATCATGGGTCTATGGGCTGTATTTTTGGAACTCCAGATTAGCTGATTTGTGATTTGTGTATTAGTCTATTAGCCATTAGGCCCCAAATCTTCTAAAAGTTGATCCCAAGACACTCATATAAGTCTGGTCCAGAAATATACATTTAAAAGGACATTGTCCTAGACAATTAACTATTTGAATTACTTGTACCAAAAGATGAAAAAAAAATCTACTTGTCTAACAAAATATTTATAATTGAGTTTATAACATAATTTACTTTTATGTTCCTTGTTTGAAGGTTCAATAACTTCAATTGGCTAAAATAGACACTCAAAAGGCAAAATTGCAGAAATCGTCTCAAATTAATTATTGATTATGGATTTTCGTCCCAAATTATATCAACTTGGTAAATTTCGTTCCGTAATTTAATATTTTTTTGGAATATCGTCCCACCTTTAATTATGAGACGGAAATTGCACATTTGTCCGTTAAATTTTAATTTAACATGAATAATTATATAATATTGCAGAATTCATCCCAAACTAATTACAAGATTGAACCGTCATTTTCATTAAATTAAAATTTTAATATTGCGACTAAATTCATACAAAATGATAAATCACATAATGAAATTCGATGAGTTGATATAGTTTAGGATGAATTTCAAAATTAATAATTAATTTGGACGATATTTCAAAAGAATATTGAATTATGGACGAAATTCGGTGCGGTAATATAGTTTGGGACGAAAATCCAAAATCACTAATTAATTTGATACGTTTTCTGTAATTTTACCCACTCAGAATACTTTATAATATTTCAATAGTTCCTATATTGATTTATTTATTTTTATACGGTGAATACATCATCACATCAAACTCTGTATAAAGTCGAATCTATTACATTGCTATCAAAACAAATTAACTACAATATACCGATTCTCTATTATTGTAACAATATATTAGAAATTTGTTAAAATATCTATTGAGGCAGTCAAGGAAATAGTCATGGAAATTACCTTTTGAGATTTAATGTTTTTAAGGGTTTTTTCTACAAAAAATATTATGTTGTTTAATAATAATAAATATAAATAAATATATTTGACACACTCCCAATGAATAACGTTTGTAAATTGATATTAGAGGATGTACGAAGATTTCTTATTATTAAGAATGGTCAAATATCTTATTGAAATCTAACCCTCAAGTAGTACATCGTATTCTAATCATCAATTTGGCCGATATTTTTTGTTGGCATGCAATTTGCATTTATATTGACAAATTTTCTCATTGTTCAAAATGTTCATTCGGACCTCGACGAGGCAGCAGCCCCACAAAAGTGATATACATTGATCCGCCAAAATGTACGGTATATATGTTAATTACAATAACTATCTTGATTACTGAACCATATAGTAATTAATAATTAGCTTATCTTAATCAAAACATAACCGTGTATGTAACGCAAGTATTAGTTACCAAGCATTTGGTTGTTTATTTAGAGTTGGTTAGTTAGTTAAAAAAAAAAATTCTTTAAATAAAAAACTTAGTTTGTAATATATATTATTCATTTATTCAATTTCGACTAGGGTCAAACTGGAAACATCATATCAAATTGATATGAGATGAGTTTGGTTATGGAATTTAAACTGGAAAACTTGATATTGCTCTAGTCGAAAATATTAGAAATGAATCAAGTTTGATTATTCGATTACATTTAGCTTTATGGATAATATTGTTCAATTAAGTATTGAAAACATATTACATACAAAAGACTTTATTCTTGGAAAACATACAAAAACATAGATTACAACATATGTAATAAGAAATAATTTAAGCTTAATAGTATATAAACTTAAAAAAAAAAAAAAAAAAAAAAAAAAAAAGACTTTTCTAGTATAATGTTCTTAGAATTTACATGAATTTAGAGAGAGAGAAAATATTATCGGATCAAAATCGATTTAAGTTTGGAAAATGGCATTTAACATCTTGGTTGGACCGACGTATTGTATGTTATGGTGACCCAACTATATTAAATGTATTTATTTACTTGATTTATTATTGACCCAACCAACACAATTTAATAAATAATTTCGACTCAATCAATTCCAATCTCACCAAATAAAGCATTATATTTTGGGTTTAGAGCTGGTTGGGTCGACCCAGGGATCGAGGCCCATTATATTAACACTACAATAATGTGATTGAAAATGTTCATTACAATTTACAAAGTTTATATTGAACCAAATAAATGACCATACCTATATTTGGCTCGAGTCCGATTTTGAGAATTTGTTTAATTTCAATTCGTCACATGGAAAATAAAGATTAATCATCATATTTATTTTTATAAACAATCTCGAACTCTAAGCTTTACTTGATAAGCAAAAGAACCACGACCACAATTAAGCTCAAATTAAGTTTAAATAACATGTTATTAACTCTTATATTTTACTCTTCCGTTTTTTCATTTGTCGCTTTGACAAAAAAAAAATTCACTTTTATTTGTTGTTTCAGAAGTCCAATGTAAAATTAATATTTTTCTACCAATTGTACCTTTTTTATTAATACTTGTAGTTAATAATTATTAATGCTGTGATTATTTAATTAAAATGATATTTTTGGATTTTGCTTAAACAAATTGATCATTTATTACATTTATATACTACTAACATTCTAAGTTGGGCTTCAAAACCGCTTTGACTGCATTGGAAACAAACAAAAGCAACTAAATTGTCTAAATGTGTCAAATGGAACAAAATTCAAAATTTTCTTGATTACATAAGTAGGCCTTAATTCATTACAAAAGTTGGAAATAATGTCGGCCAAAGTAAAGATAAAGGCAGACACATTCCTCATCTCATTCCCTAATTAATTAATTAATTATACATCAACTTATAATAATTATTAAAACATAACTATTTTTAATTTCCCCTTCAAAATTGTGTCATCCCAAATTAATTTACTTAGATTGCTCCTAACTATAACAAAAAAACCCATGTTTTATGGAACAAATGGAATTTGCTTGTTGTGTATAGGGCGTCTCCTTCTAACCCAGCCATAATCCATAGTAAAATATTCTGATTTGTTGGGCCCTTCATTAACCCATTCTTTCCATGTCCCTTTTTCTCCTTTTTCTGCTGCTGAATTCATCACATTTTCTTCTTTTTCATGCACTTTGTTACCTGGACCACGTCACATAAAAATTTAATATCAAAACAATGTTGAAAGTAAATAATTATATTTATTAATGATGTTTCATGAAGTTATGGGACCTTTTTGTACTTATGTACTTGGAGGATCTAAATTCTTGATGTAATGAAAGTATTAGTTTCACTACAACAAAAATGATCTTTGGTGGCATCAAGCTTGATGGCATTTTGAACAAAATGTGAGAAAAAAATTAATACAGTTACATTTTTTAAAAATGCCAGGAATTATAAATGTTAAATATAATATTTAGTGACATTTTAATATATTATGGCATTTTATAATGTTACATCTTGTTATGATAGTGACATTTAACTTTTAGTCACACCGCTACAAGTGGCAGTTTGGAAAATGTCGTTATATATAAAATGTCACTAGCAAAGTGCCACTTGTAGCTGTGTGGCTAAATGTATCAATGTCACAATTATAGTTAAAAGTAACATTATAGATTATCACTATAGTATAAAAATGTCACTAATCAGTAAAATTAACACTTATACTTTGTGGCATTTTTCAAAAAAGTGACTATATTAATAATTTGTGACATTTTCTTTAAAATGTTATCAAGCATGGTGCCACTATAGATCATATTTGTTGTAGTGTTTTTAGATGTTTTGATCACTTATAAGCCCCAAATTTTTATTTTTATTTTGAATGTATATGTTCCTTATTTTTAAAAGAATTCCCCTCTTTTTAGGCTGAGAGTTACTATAGAAAATGCACTTGATTTGTGATTACGTACGTGCTGAGTCATAGAAAGGTGAAACAGAACGGGCAAGGCAACATACAAGACTAACACAGTTCAATAAAATCAAAGTTCGATCAAACTAAGTGTAACAAATACTATGTGATGACTAGATAACATAATTTTGGAAGGGTTGTCAATCACTAAAAATATGCAGTTAAACTACAGTTCAATTGAACTGGTTTAAGACATGTTTGTTCTTATAAAGAGAAGATTAACCTTAAATCAAAATGTTCAAATGGTACCTGATGAAACATCCATCAACTTGTGTGCCATTAAATCTTTATCAGCAAAATTCTTCACCTGAATAATCACATACCATAAATCAGTGAAACAAAAGTAAACACACGACGAAAATCAACGATATATAGTTCGACAACACTATACAGTTGCTTCTTCATTGAGTTTGAGTTTCCTTGGCAGTGAAGGCACCATAATCTTGGCATGAAGAACTGCATAATTGCCTAACAAACCAAGAATTCAAATATAGAAATAAAAAAAGATTAAATTATGCTTTTGTAAAATGCAAATCATGTACACAAAAGAAACATAAGGCCTCCTTTCTCTTACTATTTTCAAGAGATTTTTGCACATTCACTTGAACAGAAGCACACGGACGTGCCAATAGAAACGAAAGAGCTACACAAAACGCAGATACGAGAGTGACTAATTCCATAGCACGATCGATATATAGCTAACAATATAACTTTAACACTAAAGTTTTTTTTTCACTTTTCCTTATGCTTTGGGTAACTTGGAATTTATAGCAAAGGAATGAAGCCCACAAGAGAAGAAAAAGAGTGTTAAGACAAAAGCAAGAGAAGAACATACACAAAGCACAAAATTTAGAGTTCCAAAATAAGTACACATAAAAACTCTTATTTTTATACTTTTCTTTTCAGGAACCTTCACACCATTTGGGTTGGTTTCTATGTCCCCACAAATAAATATAGGCCCACAAACCATTATTTTGTAAGAATTTCATATGTCAAGAAACTCAAAATGTTCAGTTAGTTAAAGTATTGATAAAAGTTCAATTGATTAATCCTTTTTATACCTGAAATTCCCCTGCTTTACTTCAGATTGATCAGGGGCTGACAATTGAATAATGAACTTATCATATATAATTCTTAATCTATTATTAACAAATTTGTGAATCTTTTGCCTTCTAAAGCCTATGTTATAGGCTTATAGCATAGGGTGAGGTCAATTCTCAATACATATATTATTTATAGTCAAATATGCATATCAAGATGACATTAGATATTTTTGAAGCATAATTTTTTATTTTTTTGTCATGTTCCAAAACAATACTTTAATTTTTGGGGTAAATGCAAAATACTCCCCTGTGTTATGCTAAACCTGGAAGAAACTATCCTGTGAAATTTTTATTGCATCATACTTCCTTGTGTTTTCATAAACCCTGCAAAAAACACCCAATATGTAAAAAATAGGTCATTTTGGATCGACATATTTCAAGAAACCATTTATAAAGTACTTCAAGTTGGTCCTTACAACTTCACGTGATATATTTTAAAAATTATTTCTCGAAATTTGTCGATCTAAAACGACCTATTTTTTACAAATTGGGTGTTTTTTGCAAGGTTTTTGAAAACACAAGAAAGTTTGGCGCAGTAAAAATTTCACAGGGTAGTTCTTGCAGGTTTAACATAACACAGGGGAGTATCTTACATTTTTCCCTTAATTTTTAGATAGAAATCATTGTTTTTCAAAACTATCATAAACTAATGATTTGATAACACTAATTTTCAATTATTACTTTTGTGGGCACGGAAGGGAACAAGATGTACCCTTTATTGATGGGTGACATAAAATGAAAGTGATAAATGCCTATTTCATTTGTAGTAAAGAATTAGTATTAGTTCAAGAACAAAAATTAAAAGAATTTTTCTTCTCAAATTTTGGTTGAAGTTTCACAAAATCTTTCTAGAGTGTGATATCATTTTGTGTGTAGACCTTTCTGTGGAAATTGAGAAAAAAATGGTACCAATTTAATTTATTCTTAGTTCAATAACCTTTAAAGTGAATTTCTGTAAAGTAGTTTAATTAGTTAATTGTTAAAAATTGCAAAATGCATGTGAAGTGTGAACTATCCTAGAACATAGTTTTTCGGCCATGTTTTCAGACAAGCAACAATAGCGTAGATATCAAAACGAGTCGGTTGTTCCAAGTTCCAAGCAAGCCCTTTAACAAATATACCACATAGAAATAAGACCAATAAATATGAAAACTAGTAAATTAGTCCCCAAATTAGGAGTTATTACCTTTCTGTCAAGACGTTCTAGAATTACTTGAGAGTTAATACCAAAGCAAATGTGTGCAATTAAGGGTGTAAATAATTCTATTCAAGTATAACTACATGCATCTTGTTTAAAAGCTTTAATATTAATTTTATTATCTAGTTTGGTCTTGAGTTATAAATTGCATATTATTTGATGTCAAATGAAATAAGTTTGAAGTTAAGTGTGTGTGTGCGCGCGTTTAGATCAATTTTCGACTTTAGCTATTTTCGTTACATTTTAGGTGGTGTTTGCAAAAAATTGTGATTGTGCTTAATTATTATAATCTAATAAAAAAACTAAAAGTTGTAGAGAAGTAAAAGTAGGTGGTGTTTGCAAATTATGCCAAGAAGTCCAAAAAAAGCACTTTTGGATGTTTGCAAAAAAATCACTTTTGTCCACTTTTTTCTCTCAAAATGTCAAACTGTGGTGTTTGCAAAAAATTGTGATTGTGCTTAATTATATAATCTAATAAAAAAACTAAAAGTTGTAGAGAAGTAAAAGTAGGTGGTGTTTGCAAATTATGCCAAGAAGTCCAAAAAAAGCACTTTTGGATGTTTGCAAAAAAATCACTTTTGTCCACTTTTTTCTCTCAAAATGTCAAACTGTGGTGTTTGCAAAAAATTGTGATTGTGCTTAATTATATAATCTAATAAAAAAACTAAAAGTTGTAGAGAAGTAAAAGTAGGTGGTGTTTGCAAATTATGCCAAGTCCAAAAAAAACACTTTTGGATGTTTGCAAAAAAATCACTTTTGTCCACTTTTTTCTCTCAAAATGTCAAAGTAGAAGCTAAAAGCACCTCCCCACCAACTTCAGCTTAATTGTACTTTTTAGTTTTTTTTAAGAGACGTAAGAAGTAGAATTTCAATTTGAAAACACTATCTAAGTGCTTATTTTTTCTTAAAAGCTTAAAAGTACTTATTTTAAGTTTTTGAAAACACCACCAATCTCCAATTATTTGTTGCATTATTCACCCGCCTCCTAGTCTCCAACTATCACTTATGAACAAATGACTTATTTGCCATCAATTACTTCTGTTCATAATAATTTGATCAAAAGCGAGAATATTATACATATAATTTTTTTAGGCATTACTCAATCTGGACATAAAAGAATATAACAATAATTTAAATTTTAGGATTTTATAATTAACAAATTCTGATATGCAGAGTTACCTACTTATTATGGTGACCATTATTATACTTGAAATTCTTCTAAAAAAATAAAATAATAATTATACTTAAAATATTGTACAATCTCAAAAATCAACCAAATTTATTTCATATTACCAACTCTATAACTTGAATTATGTGCATGGATCAAGCAAAATAAAAATAAAATGTAATTTCGAAACTATTTATTTATTTGAGACTCTCTTATTTTACTTACTATAAAAAAAATTACAAATTTTCTTTGGTGTTTCCTAAATATTTCCAAAAGGTCTCGAAAGGCTTTCGATATTTATTTGACCGAAACATACCGTCGAAACAAAACTTTGTTACATGAGTACGTTATGAACCATTTTTTTTTTATCTTTCTTTTCCCTCATTTCGTTGTCAAATGAGCTATTTATTCAAATGCTTGCAAATTAATTAAAGCAAATACAGCTAGATGGAGAATGAGTGCAGCGGCAACACTTGGAAGAAGCAAAGAGGTGAAGATAATCACAAATCAAATTTCGATACATCACCACAAAAAAAAATTCTATTTTTAATCAACCGAAACAAAAATAGAGTGTGGTTTCTACTTCCAACATATTTCTTTGATTTATAATCGCTTCAAATGTTCCTCGAAAGCTTCCGAAAATATTCGAAAATTCCCGATTTTTTTTAATATTTAATTGCCCGAACATACCACAAAAACAAAACTTTCAAAACAATATCAGTGCAATATATATAGGATGTGCAAAGAAAGAGGTGCATCAACTAATAGAGAACAAAATGAAATTTATTCTACATATATTGTATAATTTTAGCTCATTTAGTAACATTCGAGACAAAATTCGAAACTTATAGTACACCCTTTTGCAAATTTTTAGTATTTAGAGTGATGTTTGATGGACTGGCAAATTAAACCATGGACTACACATTTAACAGACAACAAATCATGATCCAAGATTTAATGAATTTGCATATGTATACAAACTAATTATAATGCTTCCATTGTTTTTCTTAACCATATAGTATATCATACTATAAGTTAATTAATGTTAAGTGAAAGAATAAAACAACAAAATTAGACATAATTGACATCAGTTCAAATTGCAGCTCTCAAACAAAGGCTAAACATATTAACAAGTATAATTGCAATACCCAATCTCTCTATTGTATATCTTCACTGCACTGCACTAATAATAATAACACCTATAAATTAGAATCTAAAGCAAAGAAGACCTGATCTCCAACACTTGTGTTTCCGAAATTGTTTCCTATCCGCTTTCGCCATTCTCACCGGACTACTATTCCATTCATTTGGCAATCTGCACAAAAAGATACAAATAAATCATCGTCATATCTAATCTAAGCCGATAAAGAAACAAGGAAGAGATAAATACAACAAAATTTTACATTGGAAAAGCAAAAGATCTACTGCTGGCTGTACTGCCATCCGATCGAATAGAGAGGCTCCCGGAATATGCTATCGGCCCTGAATAAGTAATATGACCACCTGCACCCGCTGCAGAGAAACTCGTCTCTCCTATTTCGTATCTCACCGACACTTCACCAGAGTTCCTATGCTCCTCAATTGGAATCTTTGGCTCAGTAGCTACGCCTTCCGCAGAAATATCATCAGAATCTCCATCCTTGTGTAAAACAAAAGGTTGTTTATGAAGTTGGCTACTATGATTCAAACTATCATTGTTCATGTTGTTTTCGATGCTGTTTTTTTCACTACTAGATGGTGCAGCATCCGAAATAGAAAGATTGTCACTCTTGTGATCTTTCACGTCAACCGACTCTTCTTTGACTTGTTCATTAGCACTTGTGTGATCTTGCAAGTCAATTGATTCTACGTTTACTTGTTCATTGACACTCTTCTGATCTTGCACGTCAACCGACTCTTGGTTGACTTCTTCACTGGCACACGCGTGATCTTGAAAGCGAACCGATTCTATGTTGACTTTTTCGTTAACACTTGTGTGATCTTGCACGTCAACCGACTCTTCTTTGACTTTTTCAGATTCCAAAGTTGAAACGGAAGCTAAAACTTGAGCAGGGGAGTTGAAGTTGAAGGTAATGCTTCCTCTTTGTACCTCACTATTGTACAATAAGGAATTAGCTTGGAAATCTTTGTTTGGCTCTTCTTCGGTAGACGAGGAAATCTGCACAGCAATCTATATATAAAGAACAATATTTAAAACTGTGTTTAAAAATAATCTCAAGCATCAATCTAGGTTTGAAAATAAATTATTAAAACCTGATCTGGCGGTTGAGAAAGTTTATTCTCCTCTTCTCTGTCTAAAGAGCTGATAAAAGATCGGAGAAAACTCCGTGTACCAAACTCTTGAAAAGGAAGTTTTTTGTCTACGAAAGAAGATTCCTCTTTTGAATGCTCTGAATCAAGACTATTACGAGTATCTTTATCCACAGAGCTTTCTAACTGCGATTCATCTTCTTTAACTTGATCAGATTCATCATCTTTACAACTTTCTGTTGAAATTTTGTCTTTCACATTTGCCCCTTCATCAACACAAATGTCCTTCACAATGTGATAATTGATCTCTTTGTAGCAAACTACAAACTCGGGAAGTTCACACTCTAATACATTTTTATCGGTATACAAAGAGTGTGCAAGCTCTTCAACTTTCATTGAATGTTCTTTATCATTCATTCGATTTTCATTTGTTGGAGAATCTCTGGTTTTAATTTCGGTACTCATGGAAAAGTCTTCCGCGAATGGGTTCCATCTCTCGTCTCCAACATTTACGTCAAATGCTAATGGACCGGTTTCCCTTTCAGAATCATTTAAATGATATATTCCCTTACTTCCAAAAGAAAGGGAGTCGGACTCCCTCCCAAAATTTTTAGAATCTCTATTATGATCTTCCATCATGGTCATGTCTTGTTCAAATGAGTCGAAGACACTGTAATTTAATTTATATGGTTCAAAATCATTCTTAAATCAAACATGAGAAAAACATCATTCTATTGTGAAGAAATGCTCCAATTTTGTAAAATTTACGAAAATAGGCTAGTTAAGAAGGAAACGTTACCAAATCTCATACTTCACATCACTAGGGATGGTTTGGAGAATCCTCAACAGTTGTGAAGCAAACATCCACTAAGCAGGCGTGTTTAACTGAACTCAAAGCAGCAAACAACAATAAACCGTAATCATAATTTAGTAAGTCAATTTAAAGAAACATATATCCTTACACAAATGGATGAAAAAGAAAGTCGATCCCCACTTTACGTTATGAAAGTAAATAAGTAAAACATTAGTTACAGGAAATAAATTATTGGCCTATAATGAAATTAGCTAGATCCAGTTGTATCAATCCCACAAATGCTGTCACAGAACAAATAGTTTAATTTAAATATTTAATATACTAAACTTGCATAAACAAACAAAAGCTGCATAAGAAACAAAGATTTAATGAGAATTACATGCAGAGTTAACTAAATAGGGTGGAACTATCCATTTCAAAGATTTGTTAACGACAAATCGGAATATACAACCAATCTAACAAAATCCTTGAAACTTGATTACACCTTTCTTCTTGTAGAACTCAAGAATTAAAAATTAGATATTCAAACATAGTTGTGTATCTCCAACATTAAAAAAGAAAAATCATCCCATTTAATGATAACAATAAAAGCATATATACGGTATTTATTCAGAATTTCGGATTCAAAAACACATAAAAAATGGAATTTTGAAAGTTTACAACAAAATCCACAAGGCAATGATATGGGATTAGTTTATACAGTAGACTTGAGCTTTGGAATCTTCCCTTTTGTCAAAAGGTAAAGAAGAAGACAAGAAAAAGTCCCCACTTTTCAAACATCCCAACAAACCTTTAAACAAGCTAAAATATACCATCACTTTTTCTTTTTAATTAATTTATTATATATTTCTTAATTTAAACTCTAAAGTCAAAAACCCCAATCTTCCAATCTCCAATCACCTTTCGTTCTCTACATCTCTCTCTCAGATCTAAACCAAACTAACCCTTTCATATTATTTTATCAATTAGAAGGAGAATTTAGCAAATTACCAAAATCAAAAAACAAAACCCTAGCTAAAAGCCTGACATATTTGATCTTCTTTGATCCCCATAACATAAATTAAAAACTCCAAAGATAAATAAAAATATAACTAACCTTTTATTCCCCGTTTGATCACAACCAAAAAGTCTGCAAAAATTCTCTCTCCACTGCAAAATTTCAGAAGGAAAAACAACTTTTCAAAAAACAGAAAATTAACAAAAAAATCAATCATAACAGAGTAAATCTAAAACAGATCAGTGGATGCATAATTTCAATAAACTTCAACTAGATCAGCTTAAGATCTATAGATAATTAAAAAATATAAACAAATATGCAGAATTGTAAGCACTGTGTTTATGTGTGTGAGAGAGAGAGAGAGAGAGAGAGAGAAAATTAGCAAACCTTAAGCTATTGCTTCGGTTATGTTAAGGAAGATAAACAGAGCATACGTATTTGTATTAGTACTGTGTACTGGAAAATGGAAATAGAGAGAGAGAAAGAGAATTTGTAACGAAATCTCAGCCGGCTAAACGACACAACATCACGCCGTTTGATTTGATTTCATGTATAGAGCATTTTTAGAGAGAGAAAGAGAGAGAGGAGAGAGAGGAGTGGTGTGTTTGTATGTACGTGTAAAGTTTATTTATTAATTTATTTTATGTAGCGAGAAAGACAAAAGGGCGCCTCCAATTAAGCACTTACCACTTACAAATAGTCAACTTCACTTTCTCTCTATCCAAGTGTTTGGAATGGGATACAAGAAATTATTGTATGATCATATACATTGCAATAAAATTAATTTGATTTTTAATATATAATTGTGATAAGATTATAGAGCATTGTGTTTGTGTGGTATTATTTATATTTTTATTAGTATTGTGTTTCCTAAATATATGTGCATTGACTTTCAAAAGTAAGATTTTAAGGGTGTATTGGTTGAATTTTATCATTTTCACACTTTATTTAATTTATATTTAGATCTTACTTAACCTAAGCTCTAATATCATATGGTAATGTGCAAAACTTATTTAAAATGACCAACCTTATTTTCTCGTTTAATCAAAAGTTTATAATTGAAAAATCTGTGTGAATACCCATTGTACTGAAATATTATTTTCTTTAACATTTTTTCATTTCGTTTATTTCAATGCATTGATTCCACGCCTTAATCTAAAATTATTGAAGACTTGTATACACATTTGCCAAAATGTACTACTCTTTTCGTCCCTTTTTTTTTGGCTACTTTTAATTTTAGAACAAAATTTTATGTGAGAGTTGAAAAAGTGAAACTTTTGTTTATATTTATATTTATGATTCTAAAAGTAGTAGTTGAGAGTCACTGCTGTCAAATCTTTACGTGAGAAAATACCATATTTTTTGAGAAAAATAAGTCAATTTTAAAAAAAGGAGAGTTATTGAAGGACCTAAAAAAAAAATAGTAGCAAAAATAAAGGAAAAAAATGAGTACTATAATACAGACGCGACACTCAAAGATATGAAACATGTGAACGTCATCCGAAGAAAATAGTGAGGTAGATATAGTAAAAAAAATTATTTATTTTTGGGCTAATTTCTAGAAGTTGGTTTACAAAATGTTGATAAAGCAACTAAAATTCAATGTGAATTTGTCATAATTAATTATCTACAAAGCAAATCTATTTGCAAAAACTCTATGATTAGTGCTCCTCTTTATAATTTTAATTAGTTACAAAAAATTACATTGCAATATTTTATGAAAAATCAAACGTGGCCAAATTAATTTGGAGTATTTATTTTCCTTTTCCCATACGATAAAAAAGGGTTTTCTTTTTGGTTCACCGGAAAGCAATGCCCGTTGATGCAGGCAGCACGATGTCATATTTAATTAGCTTTAAATGTAATGGATTTGTTATTTATATTTATTATTATTATTATTAATAGTAGTTTCTACACGTAGATCCCAAGATATAGTAGTAGAATAATTGTTTTGGTTTTTGGGAAAGTCTGACAACTGAATCAGTAAAGGGAATTGAAAAATAAATATAAAATGGAAATGAATTCTTTTTCTTTTTCTTTTTGGGGACAATGCAAAGTCAAATGTAAAATGAAATCCCAGTTTTTGAGTTTTAAATTTTATGAGTTTTGGATTTTGGAAGTAAAGAGGAACAAAAAAAAAAGGTTTAACAAAAATAATTGGATATATCTATTTAAATCATTGAACAAAATAAAGTCATGGAAAACAAATGACAAATTCTGATGGAACTGTACTTTGGTTTCCTCACTTTAAGTTGTTTTCTGTATTCATTTAGTTCTTATTTTGAATTTTGGGGACCACTAATATTCAAAATGGTTAGCATGTCTTGTTCACTTGCTAGGTCTTTTTTATTTATATATATAGGCTTTAATTATTATGTGGATTATTTCTTCAATTAATGTTGAGGTAATACGTAATTTTGAGTTTGTAACATTAAGTAATGATACTTGCAATGACTCTAAATGTATTAATATTTCTTGTTTAAAACTATTTTCAATTTTCTTTTTTGAGTTGAACTTGCCCCGAACATTCGAGAATTTTTTAGAATAAGTTTTTTCCGAATAAGATAAAGCTATATAAAAATAGGGTCTAGATTAAATAATCAAAGTTGAAACTTTGAAAGTTCAAATCTTTGTCTCAAGTTTAATCAAAGCAATAATGAGTATTTCTATAAATTACTAATGAGTATTTAAATGTTCTTTCGCAATAGTTGAAACCGCATACATATTTTGAAATTACTAACTTTTTTCATAAAATACAGTCACTTAAGTATTCAAAAATATCAAAATCATTATATTAAAAGAAAAAACTTATATTTACTTGATTCATAGTATTATTGAACATAGAAAACAATTCACATGTTATTTTCTACCATTTTATAATTTTATTTTTTGAGAATGCATGTTATTTTTTATTAACTAGTTAAAATGATTTGAGCTATTTTGTTAGGTCAAACGAATCTATAGAGTACTCTATAAAGTACGTACTTTGATATGAATTAATTGTTATGAATTTTATTTAATAGTACATTTTTCCCTCTTATTATGTTTTCCTTTTTTTTTTTTTTTTTGTGGACTAGTGGAGGGTGAACAACTACGAAAGAAAATGAAAATCTTTGACCGTTTGGCAACTAGGCCCTATAGATTTGTTTTCTTGACAGTTGACACCAAACATCCTCTTCATTTATCTGTTTGATTGAAATATCAGAAAAAAAAAATATAATATGTTTACTATATAATTTGTCAAAGCGTTTCATCAATATTTTTGTATTGTTTGAATAAAAACTGAAATAAATATATAATTTTTTATTTTGAAATATTAATTTTTGAAATGATGCAACTTAAAACATTTGTAAACAGTCGGGATTGTATTTTTATTTGTAATCAAAGTTGAAATAGTATTATGTTATTTTAATTTTCATAAGAATTCATTTTATATTATTAAATCCTTGAAATTTTTTCTTCAAAGGACACAACCTTATGTATTTTTGTAGACTGTTAAATCCCATTAATTTTAATTGTTTGAAATGAAAATGCACTAATAGAGGTCAGTCTTCAATATAAATGCACTAATGGAGGTCACTCTCCATTAGTGCACTAAAAACAAGATAAGGAAATTGGGGAAAATAATAGCTCCGATATTTTCAAGGGTAATTTATTCTTTTGAGAAGATCTTAAAGTATGATTTTTTTTTTATTTTTTTTTTTTTTATTTTTGAGAAATTGATATATAAAAAATTAGATGGAAATGGATGCCTAACGTATAAATCTTTGGCGAAAGTATAGGGAAAATCGATGCAATTTACCCTTTCCTATATCTAGTTAGTTTTTCTAATTAATCATATTAACATGAAAGGTACTCTCAAATTAAGATTTGAAGAACTTTAAAAAAAAAAAAATAATAAGTAAAGGACATCCGTAGAAGTTAGTAATGAATTTCTACAGTTTTGTGATTTAAAACTATATAAGCCAAATGAGTGTCACTTTCTACCTCAAAAAAAAAAAATGAGTGTCACTTTCTGTACAATAGTTATCAATTGTCATAAAATGAGGTTATTAGGAAGTGAAACATTAAATTTGTTCAATGTCACACAATGTGTGTACCACCCACTATCATAAATATTGCATCAGCCGATCGAAGATCATTAAATTAAATAATAAGGATAAACATTATAATTCCATCTCTAGAAATAACCACAGAGTACGTCCACCCAATATGATGTGCATTTATGGGAGAAATAAATTCTGGAGAGTTCCAACTCTCTTAATCAAAAACAAATTTTTTTTTTTTTTGTGTTATTTTCTAATTATTTGTCCATTGTACATGTATTAATTACATACGTTGGTAACAAAATATATATTTTTGAATTTTCCTTCGGACCGGATATGTGTTCATCGAAGTAATTCCGATTTTGTAGTTCGAATGCACCTAACTACATTTTTTTTTTGGTTTCCCAAGGGTTTAATCTCTTTCTAGACGGGTTGGGCACATTAATGTGGATACCTCTCCCAATAGGGATTTGAATCTGAGTCCGCTACTTTGTAGTGGTTATTCCCTTTCACTAAATCAATCACCTGTTGGTAATGCACCTAACTACATATGAAAAGGATAAGGGGTCTAGATGCACGTCGAGACCCGGCTAATCCTTGGAGTAATTCAAATTTCAAACTCAATATAGTTAATTTAATTTTTGTCTCTTAAGAAACGATCATTACATTAATATTATAAATTATAAATCTACTGAATTACATTCAGGTTACAGGAAAATCAATCACCAAACACCATTATCAAATAGAAAGAAAACCAACTTCGAATTCAATAATAAAGCTAAAGGTAAAGACTCCTAAAAATACAACATGTCCTAGATTTTGGCTAAAAAAATACCCTCCAATTAATCAAAATCAATCAAAATTGTAATTGGTCTGGGTTATAGCAACAATTGTCCTATGACGGAGATTCGGGTGTAGGTCAAATCACAGTCAAATGTCATGAGCGCTTGTATGCGTGAATGCACTATAAAACTAAAATATATGTATTTTTTTAACATCAATTAATTTTAGGACATCTGTTAACTACGCACGAAAACATTAGTAGAGTTCAAGCAAACTATCAATCATGGAGCAATCGATTTTTCCACATTGAGTGGACATTATCAATTATCAAGCTCTACAGAAAGCATTTATCAAGCGAATGATTAAAGTATTTTTTAAATATATTTATTTGTTAGTCTTTTTGAATTAAATTATAATAATATAATTATGAGATGAATCTATTTTTGGTGAACAACTTAAAAGGTGGACGACAAGGGACTAACTTTTCAATGAACATTTTTCACAATTTTTCTACATAATAACGAAGTTTATCGGTTGAGTTGATTGAATCTTATTATAATTTAATTTAAAATAGCTTGATTAATCTTCAGTATTATGTTCTCAAAAAAAAAAAAAAAAAAAAAAAGGAGGAAATCTTCAGTATTATTGATAGCACTGAATTAAATTAACCCTTGTTTTCCACTTTTGGTCACTTGCTAGAGAAAAGGGAATGCATTTTATATGGGCCAACCGTGTTTTACAAATAATTAAAATTTAACTTTTTCTAAAAATAGAAAATTAACTCTTTAGTATTTGAGGGTCTATTTGGATGGGTTTTGGCTCGGTTTCGTGGGTTTCGGTTTAAAAAAATTGGTTTGGATGGTTTCGTTGAAACCTTTGAGACTTCACTTGGATGAGTTTTGGCTCTTGGATTTTTTGTGGTTGAAACCTTTGAGAACTCACTTGGATTGAATTTGGATGTTAGGATTTGGAGAGAAAAAGTAAATAATATGTCAAATCAATATTTGTTATGGAGTTTTAAATATGATATTATATTGTGTAATAATTGTAATAATAATTTTAATTAATAAGTTTTAATATAAATATACTGATGGGTCTCAAAGGTTTGGGCTCTAGTCTCAAGATGATTTGGGCTTATATCTCACTAGTCTGAATAAATTTCATTTAGATGAGTTTTGGCTCGATCTCGCGAAGCCCTTGAGACTGAGCCAAAACCCAGCCACACAAAGCCTCATGTCTCTATCACATCTATTATATTTTTTTTACGTGTTAAATGGTCAACATGGGGTGCACATCATTTCAGTTGTCACCATTTGGACAATGTACTATATGCGGCGATGTCGATCCTAAAATCAAATTGCAATATTAATGGGTAATGTTCAATTACAAAATTAATGTATAGAATTGATTACATAAATTCCATATAATTAAATTCTATTCTAAGGAAAAAATTCAAGTTCATGATATGTATTTATACGTTCTTTTAATTTCACTTTTTAAAAATGTATTTTCAAAAATTAAATTTAACCGTATTCTTTTGACCAAGATCTTAAAATATTCGTAATAGTTTAATCCAATTGTGGCATTATGTAGAACTAAGATGTCAGATTAAACAAACCAATTTGAAAAAGAGATACCGCAAAAACGAATGAGAAATTCATTGAGACAAAAACTAGTTTATTTATCATCACACATTTTCTCAGGGAAAATTGTTTTTTGGTACCATAGGATAGGCTGATTTACACTTTTGGTACCATTGGATACGAAAATGCAAATTTGATACCATAGGATATGTTTTCATTGCAATTTTGGTACCAAACCCAACTTTTCTACAAAGTTAATGGCAATTTACCCCCTATGAAATGCATAATGTTTAATTTATCCCTTTATAATTTGAAAAAATCAATTTACCCCCTGTAAAATTTTAATGAAGCAATTTACCCCCTTCAGCCGGATATTGTAACTCACTTGCCGAAATTGATAGTATGCATGCAAACTATTTTATTTAACATAGGGGGATAAATTGCCACAATTATCATAACACAATAGGTAAAAAATCACATTATCATAATAAGTGGATTAAGTGCTGTCTATAAAAATATCAGGGAGGCGATGTGAAATTTTTATAAAATTTCGAGCGGTAAAATGCTCTTTTTAAAACCAAGATGGGTTAAATTTAACATTATGCATTTAGTGGGGGTAAATTGCCATTAACTTTGTAGAAAATTGGGTTTGGTACCAAAATTGCAATGAAAACCTATCATATGATACCAAAATTGCATTTTCAAATCCAATGGTACCAAAAGTGCAAGTCAACCTATCCTATGATACCAAAAAAACAGTTTTCCCCATTTTCTCATCTCAAATTAAAAGTCAATATTACAAAAACTATAAGTTCAATTTTCGAAATATATACTAGAATGAAATCATCTCAGATTCTAACAGAAAATGCAGCTTTTGTCCCCAAAAAACAGAACCTGAGCCGAGGACTAAGAACAAGGCAAGGGCCTGACTTGTGACAAAAATGGCAATAAATATATTTTTGCCAAATGTTTAGAGCAGACAAAATGGGGACATTTTCCTCCCCTCATTTTGTTTTTTGCGACTAAATTTAACTCAAATGGAATTCCATATATATCCTACATGTATAGTGACACGTCCGGTCGGCAAATGTTTACAATTCACATTAATTTTTACTAATGGACAGAGTTTTATTATGTACCCAAGAGCAATTATAATTCATTTAATTTAACGTTATAGGATTTTCATGAGAATGAGATCGTTAAGTCAATTTTTTTTTTTTAAAAAAAAACCTAGATTAAATACAATCTCCTACAGCAGAACGCACAAAATAATTTTTTAATTTAACAAAATGAACTACTCTAAATTCTATTTGATTTGTTTAATCTTTTTCGACATTTTGATTATATTGGAGTGCCAGGTGCAAAGGATGACGCGATTTCTCTTATTCATTTACAGTTTGTACATTGTCGATTTTTAATATAAAAAACCCAGAAGAAAAAATAATTTATTGATTGACTTGGTAAATCAACATTGTCTCAATAAACATCAATATATAGTAACTTAATATATTTTACTTACTAAATAATTATTTTCATGTAGATAACAATAATCGGATTAATTAATCGTTAATACTATCATCAATAATGGTGGAAAAATTAAGTTTAATTTTGCAAAGAGACATTGAAATATGCAACTAATACCAACAGGTGATTGGTCTACTAGAAAGTAGCGGACTCAAGTTCGAATCCCTGTTGGGAGAGGTATCCACTTAATATGCCCGAGTCCCGACCCGCCTCAAAAGAGATTAAATCCTTGAGAAACAAAAAAGTCAAGTATGCAACTAATTAGGTGATTACATATGCAAGTTAGTAATTGTTAAACTATGGTGTTTGCTGTATATTCATATTTTAATGCGGCAATTAAGTTGGACCAAATTGACATTGAAATGTTTGATATGCATACTAAAACGGACGGACGGTAAGCAATAAATGCTGTGCACAGAACACAATCACACATTTATAAAAGGTAAAATTGCAGAAAACGTCCCAAACTAATTATTGATTTTGGATTTTCGTCCCGAACTATTTAACTTGACAAATTTCGTCCCGTAATTTAATATTTTTTTGGAATATCGTCCCAAACTCATTACTAATTTTGATTTTTCGTCCCAAACTATATCAACTCACCAAATTTCGTCCCATAATTTACCATTTTGTACGAATTTAGTCCCAATATTAAATTTCTAATTTAATGAAAATGACGTTCAATCTTGTAATTAATTTGGGACGAACTCTGCAATATTATATAATTATTCATGTTAAAATTTACCTTGTCATGACACTTAAACAGCCATGTGATAATTCATCGGCACATGCGCAATTCCGTCTTATAATTATGGTGGGACGATATTCCAAAAAAAATATTAAATTACAGGACGAAATTTGCCAAATTAAATAGTGTGGGACGAAAATCCAAAATCAGTGATTAGTTTGGGATGATTTTTGCAATTTTGCCTTTATAAAAATGTGAATTTATTATTACTAGATTTGTTTGGGCTATTGAATGGGATTAAAACCAGTATAATTATTATTAGCCAGTATCTAAATATAAATAAAAAGCTAGCACCATATATATGCATCTGATATATTTCAATATAATGCAACCTGTATGTATGTATGTAAGTATGTTTCTCTATGAAAAATGGATTAATTAAGAAAATGTATGAGCAAATCATTACCATTAGCTAATAAAATCTTGTAATTTGGCCATTAAGATTAGGAGAAGTCAGCTGGCTTGCCGATTTTTATGCCCTGCTTCCCCAGAAAATCTGTAATAGCATTCTTTTGCCAACTCTTGAAACTCCTGCACCAAGAAATAATATCTGAACAATCTTTCTCACATGAAAAATGTTTCAGACTTGAAATCGTGTCATAAATTGCAGAAATGCCTCGAGTGTTTACATTATTAGGTCGATAGTTGGTCGCATTATGTACAGGAAATTTGTAATGAGTTAATCTTTCTCTCTCTCTTTTTCTTTTTTTTTAGGGAAAATTACTCAAACTACCGCTGAGTTTTAGTTTAAATACACCGACCACCATCCATGTTTGGAAAATTGCAGTAATTACCCCTAAGGTATTTATTAGTTTCATTACAATTGTCCTCTTTACAACGTTAATTTCTCATGCCGATGTCATCAACAACTTTTGATTCGAAAAAAGCTAGCGGAATTGGTTAAAGAAAAGGGGGTGAAATTGTGAAAAAAGAGTGAAATCGGTGAAAAAATGGGTGAAAAAGGTGGAGAAACATGTGAAATTGGTTTGCCACCCTTGTGGTTTGTGATTTCTTAGATAGCACCAAGTGGTATTTATGGAATTCAAAGTTTTTTTGATGAAACTAATGCTGTAAGGGGGTAACTGTAAAGAATACAATACCTTAAGGGTAGTTCGAGTAATTTCCCAAACATGGAGAGTGGTCAGTGTAAATACACTAAACCTAAACCTCAGGGGTAGTTTGAGTTATTCTCCCTTTTTTTTCCAGAGAACTTACTTGTGATCAAGATGTGCTATAATTTCACCACCAGGAAAAGCCGATTTGGTAGCATCAAACGCAACTTTTATGGCTTGTTTCCAGGTCCCTTCAATACTATCAGCAGTTGCTTTTACTTTTGATTGGCCTGGATCCTCCATTGGCAATGAATATCCAGACAGGAGGTGGCCGACCCAAACTCCCTCTTTCCTGTTGTATTGTTCATCACATAAACATATGTCAAAAAACAGGCTTCAATTAGAATGATTAAACTACAAAATCGGATGCAATAGTTGAAACAATTCGACTTACAAGATTACATCCATGTGCCGAGGTACATAATGTCCTCCTCCGATTCCAAGGAGAACTTTGTTCCTTTCACTCTTGCTGCGATTAAACAGAAAAAAAAATCAAATTGTTTTTGAAGAGAACATTATGCAGTCGAGATGAAGAAATATAGAAAACTAACATAATATAAAGAACATAAAAAGTTTATAAAGACATTAATAATATTTTAGAGAAATATGAGGAGACATTGCACGATTCACAAGTGTACCTGTTCCAAGTTCCTACTGCAGCACTTTTTCCGAGACCCAGTCCTTCCCAAACTAACTTCAAAATTAAGAATTGCCTTTATTAGATTGAGACTCGTTATATATGTGGTAGCTTGGCTAAGATGAAAAATATTGGACATTCATATTGATATACATTGTTTTCGATATAACAAGCCACATGTACCTAACACGAATCATTATATATAAGTGAATTATTGTTCCACTCATCTTCCAATTCCTTTTATCATAAAAAAACGCGATAACATTTTCTCTCTCCCCTAAGTTTACAGAACCCATTTATTTAAAAGGTAGAAAAGTCCAACAAGAAGGGACGTATATACACACATGACTGTGCACATATATTCACACACAACTACACATACTCAGAGAGAGAGAGAGAGAGAGATGCATATTATTTCTCTCTTGATATACATTGTGTATATTCCAATAAATTTAGTAAAAGAATTTGCAAAAAACAAACTCATGAATAATAATGCAAGTATGGTATGAAGTATGAACTAGTACTCAACTAGAGCAATAACTTGAGCAGCGTCTTGTCTTCCCCAATACTCATCTGTGCTCCCTATATCAAACAAATGAAAACCAGTTACACAAAAATTCATCAACTCAAGGTAATATAACACCTAATTCATTAAAACTGAACACTTAATGCAAATAAACAACAGACAACAGATGCTCTAAAGAACAAAAGTGAAAAAAAAAAAAAAAAAAAAACCCCGAACCAAAAACAAACGTTGCTTTGCACAAGAACTGAAAAATTGTGAAAATACTAGAATATGGAAACTCAGACCAGTGTAATGGAAAATGAAATAAATTTCTCTATAGGTTAGAAGCTTAATAAGAACATGAAAGCAACTTCAATCCAACAAGAAATTGAGCGAAAAATAACTACTAGAGAGTTTATCATATAGTGGCTGATGTATAGAAATTTACCGATCTCAACAAACATCGCAGGCTTAGTTGTTATCGGTCCATGATGAGTCGCCTCCAGAGTTATCTACATTCAACAAAACAACAATGATATACAATGTGTACCTTTCGAATTTCCAAATGCTTCTTCCTAATATACGAAGGTATTCAAGTTAATTCATCATGCATTGCAATTGAGAATTTTGCTGAAAGCTACAATAAGAATGTATTGTAACTAATAACCTCGAATTCGGGCAGTAAATTATGGGATTCGGCAATTTTCTTCAAGAGTATGAGCCATGGTCCAATCCGTGGACACGGTGGCGCTGCCCAACCCGGTCTCCCCCCTTGTGGTAGAACGTCTCCATCTTTCAAATGTGGCACACCTACAACCAATTAGATATAAATACTTATTTCACAATATCAATAAGTCAAATGCAAAAACACCCCTTTCTGCCTTGCCTAACTGGTACCTGTGTTATTTTTTTTAGCAAAAAACTATCTGTGGTTTTTACCCCCTACCAAGTCACACTATGCTTCATTTGATGTAAGTGCAAATATTGATTTGCACGGAAAGTGACTATTATACCCCACCATAAAATGCGAAAACACAAATGTTCACTTAAAAATTATCAATAGTCTCAATGTGAACTTTGAAAATTGGCAACAACCACCTGTTTTTTTAAAAATGTAACAATAACCCCTTATTCACTTAAAAAAATTGGAAATAACCCTGATGCCGGGAATGGTTGAAAGGAGAAGGTAACACAAGTGAGAAACGGATTATAGGCTCACAACTCGTAGGAATCCACCTAGAGATACAGGACCATAAGGGAATAAAGGCTCACCACTCGAAGGAATCCACCTAAGAGATACAGGGCCTTAAAATAGCTCACCACTCAAAGGAATCCACCTTAGAGATACAGGGCTAAGTATGTAAGACAAAGTCTTAAGACTTCAATATTATTTCACTCAATATAACTTGTTACAAATGACATTACAAGCCACTATTTATAGAGTTGGAACAACCCTCCAACTTAGGAAATAAATAAGACTTAGATAAATTAAAAGACTCTTAGAAACTTGCTACACATTATTAGACTCTTAATACTTCAGGAATACTAAGGATTTGTGGATATATTCAGAAAATCCACCTAAAGGGCATTGAACCCGTAGGTGAACTTCTCTTTGTACTGTTCTGCGACATCTGACAAGAATTGTCATAACTTCTTCAATAAAACTCCAAATTACGAACCATTTGTCGCATTGGAAAATAGACTTCCAGAGGTTTCTATCCATATAAGACTCGTTTTCTAATTCCTTCCAGATTGAGAGATACATGCATTTGAAATTGACTGAAGTTTCTATTTTTACTTTCTCAACTCTTCAACTTCATACATTAATTATAGGATTATTTGGATGGTTGAATGCATGGGAATGCTCTTGCATCAAACCCCCTATTGCTTCATAAGTTTATTTCAATGAGTTAATTCAGGAGTTTTTTCCAATAAAATTATGTTTTCTGCCAAGATAAAGCACACGAGTATTTTGCATTTCACTCCAACATTAATTCTACTTTAAAATCAAATGATCTGTACCTATTGGGTGGATAGTGAGGGAAGGGCGGCTTGAAACGGCAACGTGTTTGGAGAGAAAGATCAACTCATCCACGGTCTCTCCGGTGGCGGATTCCCACCTCAAATCGAGATCGTCTTCCTTTATTATGCTACTGTCGTGTTCGAGTAATCGGACGGTGCCGCCATTTGTGAAGCTTCTGATGCCGCCGTCTAATGTGGGACCCGGGTGCCAATCGGGCATGGATAAGAGGGCTTTAGCTGGGTTTATCGACGCCGGATCAGTCGTCGTGGCCACCACTATTGTCACCATTTCCGCTTTCCTTAGATTTTTTGTTGATTGGATGGGGTTCGTGAAAGTCTGGTGTAAGAGAGGTTGTATTGCGCAAGCCGTTTTTCCTATTGACAGAAAAGAAAGGAATTTGTTAGCCATTTGGACTTGGTTATGTGAAAAACAAAAAAAAAATATAAAAGAAAAAAGAAAAAAAAAATCGAGTTGTTCTCCTTATTTCAGATTTAACCAACCAATTATAAAGGTCAAAGTTGGAAAAAAAAATTAAAATTTGGCATTTCTTATACCAATAAAATTGATGGGAGAATATTGATGGGATTTATGCTCGAAACCTAATTTGAAATGCAACGAAGAGAGGAAGAGAGGTCAACACCATAGATTAAAATTTTCATATTTTTCGTCGAAAATATCGAAAAGTTTTCATTTTTGAATCAAGCGAAACGAAAACAAGATGTAATTTCGAAACTATTTGTTTACCTTCAACTCTGTTATTTTTTTAAATTTGGTAACTTTTTTTACAATTTTTCCTTAGTGTTTCCGAAATATTTCGAAAAAATCTCGAATTTTTTTTAATATTTGACTGACCGAAATATACACTCGAAACAAAATTTTGATCCATAGTCAACACAATCAATATAAACAAGAACACAAGAACATGAGTTGAGAATCACGGGAGATCTAAGCATCATTCCAAATCAATTAGAGAGAGATCTTTGAGATTATGTAACCATGTTCTTCACCCATATTTTGTGCAATTTAATTACCGGACTCAAGGAGATAATTCATATATGGTTAATCATGACAATTAAAATCCCATAATTCACTCCAAATAAAAAAAAATAAAAAAAGTATCTAGGTTTATGTCTCAAAGGTGCTATTTTTACTTTAATCCAATCACATCTTTTTTCACCAAAAGTCATAGAATTCCACTAGCTTCGAGTAGAATTATCTATTTTCTTTAAAAAAAAATTTAAATACTAAACTTAAGTGTCAAAGTTGATTTGTCACAGATGTCTCGACCTGGTCTTTTCTACAATAAACACAACATAAAGTCAAGGATCCCCAAGTTCAGTGGCAAGTGTACGATCTATAAACATTTCCGCTCTAGCATCATCCGGTGGGACTTTTACTAGGAGACTACTTTAGAAGTTAAAGGATCTGGTATTCATCTGTCCTTCTCATTTCATATTCAAGTTCCTTTCTCGCTTCCAAAATAAACTTTCAAGCGAACGACACCACTTGTCGTAGCTTAAAGAGTTTGGTGTTGGGTAGAATATGACCTTGAAAACTCGTGCGAGCAAGATGTTTCAGTAAACCACTAGTTTCCAAGCTTGCTACAACAATAACATGGCCATATTGAGAGGCCTTAGGTCCCAGGAACCACTGCCCTTCTATTTATCAATTCAAACACAATCTCATAATCGATATGAAAATTGAATAAAAGTTGAACACTGTATTACGATATTAGTCAACTTGTTTAACCTTAATGGAATAAATATTTCAGGTCTATTTTACGATATTAGGGCAAGGATTCTGAAGGTCCATGATTAGTTTAGTGTAAGCTTGGACACCAGGGTTATTAAAAAAAAAAAAAAAATATATATATATATATATATATATATATATATATATATATATATATGTTATATCATATAAAGGGCTAGCCCCCTTTGCTACAGTATTATTTATGGTCGTCCAAAATTATTTTCTCTTTTCTTTTTTCCTGTAGGCCCAAAACGACGTCGTTTTGGGCTTAATTTTTTTATTTTTTTTTAAAATTCTCTTCTCTCACAAATAGGCCCTTTCCTTTTTTAATAAACCATTTTCAGTTTCTTCCCGTCTTCTTCTTCTTCCGTCGTCTTCTTCTCATCTTCTCCAATTGAACTCCGTCTTCAATTTGTGAGAGAAAGAATGCCTTCTTCATCGATTTCTCTCTCAAATTGAACGCGGTGTTAAGATTGCAGAGCAATTTTTCCTTCCTTCGCCGTTTGCTAACATCGAATTGGGTTTGTCTGCTCTCAACAAAATGTCTCATTTCGATGCTTCGGAAATTGGGCCTCGATTTAAGGTGATTTAATTTAATTTTTTACTGATTTTGTTAAATTATTCATATGTATTGAAGGCGGTGGATATTGTCGGTGGAGTTTGAGTTTTCACTTATACATAAACATTATGCCCTTTGCTACAGTATTATTTATGGTCGTCCAAAATTATTTTCTCTTTTTTTTTTCGCGCAGGCCCAAAACGACGTCGTTTTGGGCTTAATTTTTTTTTATTTTTTTTTATTTTTTTTAAATTCTCTTCTCTCACAAATAGGCCCTTTCCTTTTTTAATAAACCATTTTCAGTTTCTTCCCGTCTTCTTCTTCTCATCTTCTCCAATTGAACTCCGTCTTCAATTTGTGAGAGAAAGAATGAGAGAAAGAATGCCTTCTTCATCGATTTCTCTCTCAAATTGAACGCGGTGTTAAGATTGCAGAGCAATTTTTCCTTCCTTCGCCGTTTGCTAACATCGAATTGGGTTTGTCTGCTCTCAACAAAATGTCTCAATTCGATGCTTCGGAAATTGGGCCTCGATTTAAGGTGATTTAATTTAATTTTTTACTGATTTTTTTAAATTATTCATATGTATTGAAGGCGGTGGATATTGTCGGTGGAGTTTGAGTTTTCACTTATACATAAACATTATATGCTTAGATATTTTGTTGTGAGTGCAATGCAACATTTAGATGTTTTCTGGCTTTTAGAAACTTCATCAAGGTACTTGTAAACAGAACACAAAGACTTTGCATTCACTATTCTCATTGCCTCCGACAAATACATATCAATGCGCCATTTAATCAGATCATAAAAATCGTGGTACACAATTTTCAATTGGTAATGACTGAACATTATCTATATACATCAGAATTATTCAACAATCGAAATGGGCAAAAGCACCGCGCATAGCGCGGTGCACATCCCTAGTATATATATATAGTGCATCAAATAATATACAGTTTAATAAATGAAATCTACCATATCCAATTAATTATAGTACATCATATGTTATACAACTAAACATAAATATATTAATATGAAATTACTATATACAATTGCTACTTGCTGAACAAAATTATTTCTCTCGACTATGGAAGAGTTGCATACATTGCCCCCAAGACCCAGATCGAAATGGGTAACTTTGCCTATGCTGAAAAAGAGACTAAAATAAAAAAATATATATATGTTGCTGCCCAGGATCGAACTGGGGACCTGCAGTGTGTAAGACTGACGTGATAACCACTACACCACAGCAACTTGTTGTTATAACTACTCATCCTTCGCTAATTGTAAATTATTTAGAAGCTCAAGACTTTAAACTAATGGCCTGTTCGGTTGGTCTGATTAGCCTCCAATTGCATTAATTGGCCCAGACAAAGAAGGCCACATTTGTGTTCGGGTTGGCCGATAATTATCTGGGCAGTCCATAGTTATCGGGTGAACTGGTGGGCCACCCCACTTAATTGGTACGATTACAATCTCTGGGTTGGGCCATGTATTATTTAATAGTGCCAGTTATCCAAAAAATGTGACAAAAATGCCCCTAAAGTTCTCCTAAATTACGCGAAATTGCCACTAAAATAATATGCCAGATTAGAAAAAGTCCTTCATCTTCATTTACCACTTCCATTTTCATTTTCCCTCCATCTCCATCCTAGTGCAAGGTGAGAAATAAAAAAAATATATATATTATTTTTTATTTTTTATTTTTTGTCTCTATTATTGTTTACTCTTTTGTTAACAAGAACTAAGAATTAATTCTTGAGTACCCAAACTTTGAATGCAATATTAATTTGTTCCATTCTTTTTTTTTTTAACATAGCTCAAGAACAAGTTGAAGAAGGACAAGAACTAGGGTAATTTTTTTTTTTTTTTTTGTTTCATGAACTATTTTTAATGGTCAGATCTCATAAGAGGTTGAGGGTATATTCGTAATTACACCATAATCGGGCCAACCGAACTGGATATTAATTTGTTGGACCAAAGTCCAATTAGCATTTTATTATCTGTCAAACACAAGATTGAATTATTGGGTCCAATACTTTAATGAGATCAAATTAAATATTGGGCCGATTACCATCGGCCCAAACGAGCGGGGCCTATAGAGATTAATGTGATATTAGTACTTATATATATCTTAATCGGCCCAAACGAACGGGGCCTAAATAAATTTATGTGATATCAGCATGGATCAAAATTTCCATCTTTTCCATCGAAAACATCGAAAAGTTTCCCTTTTTGAATTAGGCGAAACGAAAACAAGATGTAATTTCGAAACTATTTATTTGCCTTAAACTCTGTTATTTTTCTAAATTTAGTAACTTTTTTTACAAATTTTCCTTAGTGTTTCCGAAACATTTCCGAATAGTCTCGAAAAGTTTCCAATATTTGACTGACCGAAACATACGTTTGAACCGAAATTTTGATCCATGGATATCAGTACTTATATATATCTTTCGTACGTCTAGGTAATGCAAGTCAATAATTTCCTCAAAGTTTTTTGTTTTTGATAAATCTCAAAGGTATGTTTGTTTGGTTTATAAGCAATACTAAAATATCATAGAACAACAAACTCCATTCTAATTTCAAATGTTACACGGAGTTGATCTCCTGCTCTCCACCGTTGGATTGAGTGGGATCTGACTACAATTTCCCCATGAACCACATGCTAAAAGTTTCTCTCAATATACTATTGCTGCATTAATAAATTTACCTACCAGTTTCTAATTGCAAAATATTTTATACTAACATATGTCACTATTAAAATTTGGTTTCCCTGTATTTTTCAATCAATAAGTGTTAATACATTTTATAAATTTTTGGAAACAACTGTAATGAGAGGTACTTTGGATTCTCTATTTTGGGAAGTCATGTCTGGTCGAAAACTATGAAATTCGATCTTGGAGACATTAATGTCGATCCCGAGTCCCCCTTAGCCCTGTGAAGAGGCTCAGGTTCGAATTTACTGTTGGGCCGACTTCAGGCCTAGGCCCTTGGGCCGAGAAGTACACCCCTGCGGATGGTTCACCTAGCACACCGCCTCAAGTATAAATAACACAAGCATTTATAACACCAGACGCGCTTCTCCAGGTGCTCTTTGCTCGAACATACTGCTCGGAGACTCCTCGGAAAGTTAGATTAGATCACTTTGCATTGTGCCTATTATCTAGCTTGTACGATATCCTATAATGCTCAAATAGGACCCCCATATTGTATTCTTTGTACTCACGATCGGAAATATACATATTTGACCCCGCGTTATCACTTATATTTGTCTGTATTACTATTATTGATCTCTTACGAAACACAGCAAGTTCAAACTGAAAAAATTATAATTTGAACAACCATATTGAAGTAGCTAAAATCATGATGCTCTATATTTTCGTTTCCATTAACTAAAACACAGTAACATTTTCGTATTTCATGATATAAGATATGGAAATTTTATTCAATATGATCTCAGACAACCAAATCTAGATGATGTTGCCATATGACCTTTTAATAATTTTTTTCCAATATTATTTCAGACAGCAAAATCTTTACGAAGTCACAATAATCTTACAAAATTATTTTTGAAGCTTATTCCATTAATTTATTTCATCATATTGTTCCACCCCACCTTATATAATATGCATGAAAACTTAGGGCACTACGACCAATTAAGTACCAACAATTCAAAAAAAAAAAACAAAATGTCATCTGAATTTGCTCCAAAATACTTACAAGAAGAAGAAATATTATCCCAAGAATTCAAACAATTAATTTCCACTTTACCTAAAGAAAAAGGTTGGATTGCATCTCACCTATATCAATATCAAGGTTTCTGGTATCCTGCTAGACATCTTCAGGGCGTAATTTCATGTCAAAAACATTTTCAAGCCCAAAATTCGGATATTTTCCTATGCACCACTCCAAAATCAGGCACAACATGGTTGAAATCAATCATATTCACCTTAATAAATCGAACCCGATTCCTTGTCACAAAAAATAACCACCCTTTACTCAAAAACAATCCTCATGATCTTGTACCCTTCTTAGAGATCAAACTTTACATCGATAATCAAATCCCCGATTTCTCTTCTTTTTCCTCTCCTAGGCTTTTCTCCACTCACTTACCTTACGTTTCTTTACCTAAATCGGTGCAAGAATGCTCTGCATCCAAGCTTGTGTACCTATGCAGAGACCCAAAGGACATTTTTGTGTCCATTTGGCACTTTTCGAATAAGTTAAGGCTTCGTGAAATGGGAACGAATTCGATTGAGGATGTTTTCGACATGTTTGGTAAGGGAGTTAGTTTGTCTGGACCCTTTTGGGATCATGTGCTTGAGTATTGGAATCAAAGCAAGGAAAATAGTGATAAGGTGTTTTTCTTGAGATTTGAGGACATGAAAGAAGAAGGCGAGTTGTATTTACGTCGTTTGGCCTTGTTTTTGGGATGTCCATTCTCCATAGAGGAAGAGGAATCAGGGATGGTGGATGAAATATTGAAGTTTTGTAGTTTTGATAATTTGAGTAAATTGGAAGTTAATGAAAATGGGAAATTATCATCTGGTGAGGAAAATAAAGCTTTTTTTCGACGTGGTGAGGTTGGAGATTGGAGGAACTATTTAGTTCCTGAAATGGTTGAAAAAATTGATGAGATATCTGAAATGAAGTTCAATGGATCAGGGTTGATACTATGATATATTCTTCGATCGATCCAGATTATATATTGGACGTATTTGGTGAATAATATAAGGTATTAAGGGACATGGAATTAGTATTGTTTTGAATTTTTAGAGTTGTGCATGTACCAGCTTGCGTGAATAGATTCATTCGTGTGACATATATGTATTTATAATTAGTTATATGGATATGAGATTAAAGATTCATTTTGTTATTCACGGAAAATTTTTGCATGGACCAGGTCTCTGAGAATTTCATAGACCTTATGGTTATAAATTTATCAAATCAACAAATGTGGTAATGTTATGCTTCTAATATTGATGATGTGGTGAATTTTTAACCACAAGGTCTATGCAACTATCGTAGACCTGGTCTATATAAGAAATTTTCGTTATTCATTTGTAGTGATAATTTAATTTCTAAAATAATCACGGAAAACAGAAAGACGATCTTAACAATTAACAAAATAACGGGATTTATTATATTAAATCTTTTACAAATATATCAGCGAGCCATTCATTAAATTGCAAATACCCATGAAGAGGTGAAAATGGTGACTAAAAGGTCACGGGTCATGCTTTCGACGGTTTTCGTCCACAAATTGATGGAGGAAAAAATGTTAAAAAATACCTTTAATTTTGGTATTAAACGTGTCTTTTTCGAAGATTCGATACCAAATGTGTAAATTAGGAAACCTTAATATAAAAAACGCAATTCCCTCATTTTTTTTAGCTTCTAAGGTCTTCCATAAACTTCTATATCATTCTAGGATGACCTAGAATGTTAAATCATGTTTTGCCCACTTTGAATCTTTCAGAATACTCAACACATGAGTACTCATACTATACAAATTATGACAATGTCACCGCTTCGAAGTAGGTCGAATCGGCACACTCCTTTTTTAAAAAAAAAAAGAAAAGAAAAATACACAATTCTACTAGAAAATTCCACATAATTGCTTTTAAATCAAATAGTGTACTTTTTAACTTTTTTAGTTGATACTAGATTGTATTATGATTGATTTGATTGAACGTATTATTTCTGTCCCTAAGGTTTTAGGTTTATTTTCTATTTGGGACGTCTTAAAACAAATTTTCATTTTCCTAAATTAAAATTATTTCTCTCAAAATTATCATCTCATGTAAAGTAATGATTTGACATCGTTAATTCCCCATCGCTTAATAGTATAAACATTAAAATAGATAAAATTTTCACTTTTTCAATTTTTATCTAAAATTCCATGCAAAAACTAAACAGAGCAAGAAAAAAATGACAAATAAACTATTATTAGCTGGTGGATAATATTCTCTTATACTTTTGAATATCAAATTAATCAACAATTATAAAATATTTAATTAAACAGACCTAAATACTAATAATTAATCAAGAAGTAAAATGATGATTTCTAATGTAATCAGCCTTCTTCTCCCAACGGGTCATAACACATAAATCAACATTGCCCGACCCAATCGCCTTACCCACCAGCTCCACACCTTCATCTCTGCTCATCCCGTCACGATACCCACGCGTCAAAACATCCTTAGTAGCAACACGGCTGGGTCCCACTCCCAAAGCAGCATACGACACCGTTCCATCAGTTGTACCATCTGTATTCACAACACAGAGTTTTGGGCCTTTCGCATCAACTCCCCCAAGCAAGAACCACTCTGTTTTTTTCTCTTGGCCAAAATTGTAAGATTTCAGAAGCTTAAGCGCGGTCACGACTTTAGGCTCGCGGTCACGATTCTTGGTGTGAAATCCGTGCAGTTTAAGCCAGGACCTAATCCTGTCGGCGACCAGTTCAGTAGATCCGGCGGAAAATATGTTATCGGCCATGCCGTGGATTGATTCATCAGTGGATGATGCAGGTGCGCCGAGGATTACTCCATCTTCAAAGATCAAGCCGACGAATGTATTATCAGAACTAGTATTGTTGTTGAAATTTCTCTTTGGCTGTGGTGCCATCTTTTTTCTTTCTTTTTTGGTTGTAATTTCTATTATGAAAAATTAATGGAAGGAAGGGGATCTTTTTATAAACTAGGAAATTTAATTTGAATAGGATAAGGAAATTTAGTTTAAATCCAACCGGGTTTAGGAATCCTATTTGAATTTGGAGTCCAACTACCAAATTACGATTTGGCCTTGTGATTTGAGGACAGAAATACATAATCAGGCCTCATAAAACTATTGGGCGTAACAAAGCAGGCCGGCCCAATTATTTATAAAAACTGGCTATTCCTGCAATTCTGCTAATGATTTGGTCCGGTCTTGGCTCATTCAAATTGGGTGAAACTCTATTTGAAATTGATTTATGTAGGTCTAGGTTAAAACTCTAGGTTTTGGTTCAAACTGAGATCTGCCCAAATTGTTTAAATTATCGATTTGACACATCTTTTCTATTTTTAACATTTTATTAAAGTTCCTGATTTAACATTTATTATCTATTTTTATTCCTCAAATTCCACTAAAGAAACTTCACTCTAAAATATATCTCAAATTAAATTTATTTTATGATTGATTTAGTTTTACCATCCCAAAAATCTATTGAAACATTTGTCCAACCAAATTTTGAAAAGTACAAAAATCCTAAATTAGTTTTGAGAGTGAATACCTGGTTTTCAATCTAAATGAAAAAGAATTAAAAGAAAGGTCGTAACAGGAGCATTAAGTAATTCATGGCGTCGATGATCACAATTCACACAAACCAATCACCAATACGTAATACTTTTACAAAATGATTTCATTCTTTTTCAAGAAAATAAGCTGAAAGTATTTTTAACCACTTTTCAAATCACTTATACTCAAAATTCTCCAAAAAAATATACATTAAGTGAAAACTGTAAATATATAATTTGTATATAATTTGCATATTAGATCGTAGAGAATTAACTGGAAAGAAAAGTGTATTGAATAATGAAGATTGATTTACAAAGAATGAATTAGAATGAATATGCAACCTGAACAACTAATCCTATATATAACAACTAACTGCAGGGGCAAAATAGTAAACCTAAAAGTGAATGGCTATTTACAAAGTAACAGAAAAACTAACTACGTTTAATTACAATTATCCCTAAATTTATTCTGAAATTAGGTTTCCTCTTCTTTCTCTTCCATTCCTTCATTTTTATACTTTGAATCACCTTCGTTGATTAACACCCCCCCACAAGCTGGTGTATAAACATTTCGCATACCCAGCTTGTTTAAGATGTAGAAAAATTGCGTACGCGGTAAGGGTTTGGTGAGTATATCAGCCAATTGAGCCGAAGATGAAATAGGAATTAGGGTCAAATCCTTTTGCTGGAGATGATCTCTGATAAAGTAAAGATCAATTTCGATGTGCTTGGATCGCTCATGGAAGACGGGATTCTTCGCCAAATGCTGAGCAGAAAGGTTGTCACAAAAAATGGGCGGAGGAGCTTGCTGCACAATTTGTAAGTCCTTTAAAACTTGTTTAATCCATATTATCTCACTTGTGACTGATGCTAGTGCACGAAACTCAGCTTCAGCTGAGGACTTAGAGACCGTAGGCTGTTTCTTCGATTTCCAGGAAATGATTGAATTTCCTAAGTATGTGCAAAAACCTGTAGTAGAGCGTCTGGTATCTAGGCAAGATGCCCAGTCTGAGTCACAGAAAGCTGAGAGAGAAAAGTTAGGATCTTTAGCATAAAATAAACCCTGACCAGGCGAGGCTTTAATATACCTTAATAGGTGATGAACAACAGTTAAATGTGATTGAGTAGGCTTAGATAAATATTGACTGAGTTTATTTACAGCAAATGTGATGTCAGGTCTGGTGATGGTTAAATAAATAAGCCTGCCAACTAGTCTCCTATATGGAGAAGGATCAGGCAATAAATCAGAGTCAAGATTTTTAAGTTTTGTTTTAGGGTCCATAGGTAACAATACAGGTTTACTCCCTAAATAACCTGTATCATCCAGTAGTTGTAGTGCATAATTTCTCTGAGAAATGATCAAACCCTTTGGGGAGTAGGCTAGTTCAATGCCTAGAAAATATTTCAATTTACCCAAGTCCCTTAATGTAAAAACAGTACCTAATTTATGTTTGATAGAAAGAATAAGAGGAGTATTAGGTCCTGCAATTATTATATCATCAACATAGACTAGAATAGCAATAAAAGACATACCTGTCCCTGATGTATAAAGGGAATAATCTGACCTGGATTGAGTAAATCCCAGCTTGGAAAGAACCTCTGTTAATTTGCTATTCCATTGTCTGCTGGCTTGTTTAAGGCCATAGATGGACTTATTTAACTTACAAACTAGGTTAGAGGGAGAAACAGATGAAAAAGAAGATGGCACAGTATAACCTTTAGGTAATTCCATATATACTTCTTCAATAAGGTCACCATTCAAAAAAGCATTAGTTATATCAAGTTGATGCAAATCCCAACCCTTAGCCATAGAAAGAGCTAATAAAATTCTAACAGTAATAAGTTTGGCTACTGGAGAGAAAGTAGCACTATAATCAATGCCTTCTTGTTGAGTGAATCCTTGAGCAACTAATCTAGCCTTGTATCTTTCCACACTTCCATCTGGGTTTCTTTTTATTTTAAAAACCCATTTGCATCCTATGGGGTGTTTGTTAGGTGGTATTTGAACAATATCCCATGTTTTATTTTTATCCATTGCATTTAATTCAGTATTTATTGCATCTATCCAGTGAGAATGTTTGATTGCCTGTTTATAGGTAGACGGTTCTGTAAAATTTGTAATGTTGCAGATAAACTGAAAATGGGAGTTTGAAACAGAAGAGTAATCTAACACATTAGATAAAGGGTATCTTGAGGTAGTGTTAATGATGCCACTGTTACAGTGGTAGTCCTTAAGGTAAGTGGGTTGTCTAATTGATCTAGTTGATTTTCTGAGAGTGGTGAGTTGTTGAGCAGGGGGGGAGGGTTGGTTAGTAGTAGTGGTTGAAGGTATAGATTGAGAAATAGGATATAGTTCTTGGTGTGTAGGAGTAAGATTATCAAAGTGAAAAGGGGAAGGAGTATGAATAGGGGTTACAAAAGAAGTGTCCTTTGTAAAAGTTTTGTAAATAATAGGATCATGTAAGGGAAAAATATTTTCATGAAAAATAACATTTCTGGAAATAAAAATCTGGAAGGTGTTAATATCTAAAAGTTTATAACCTTTGTAACCAGGAGAATATCCTATGAATATACATTTTCTAGCCCTAGGATCAAATTTCAATCTGTGGGCTGTTAAAGTAGATGCATAGGCCAAACAACCAAAAACTTTTAAAAAGGTGTAATCAAAGTTAGTGTTAAACAATTTAAAAAATGGAGATTGATTTTGTATTAAGGGGGAAGGGATTCTGTTCATAATATATACAGCAGTTAATATGCATTCATTCCAATAGTGAATGGGTAGATTAGACTGGAAAAGTAAAGACCTTGCTATGTTTAAAATATGCTGGTGTTTCCTTTCTACCACAGCATTCTGTTGTGGTGTCTCTGTACATGAAAACTGATGATTAATGCCCAATTTAGCAAATAAATCAGTAAAAAGAAATTCCTTGGCATTGTCACTTCTAAAGGTTTTAATTTTAGTATTGAATTGATTATTAATCATAGATATGAATCTAGGTAAAATATGAGAAACATCAGATTTATGTTGAAGTAGGTATACCCATGTAAATCTAGTAAAATCATCAACTAAGGTAAAAAAAAATCTATAACCATTATAAGTAGGAACACTATATGGTCCCCACATGTCACAATGCACAAGTTCAAAGATATTGGAAGATTTAGAAGTGCTTATAGGAAAAGGTAAATGCTTCATTTTTGCCATAGGGCATATGTCACAAGGTTTCTTAAAAGAATGTACAGATTTAAAACCTAAAACAGATTTGAGAGAATGTAGCTTATCAATAGGAATGTGGCCTAATCTACTGTGCCAAGTGTCTATAGTGGCATTATTACAAGTAATCTCAAATGTAGGAGGAAGGCAGGGAGGAAGAACATAAAGTCCATGAGACAGTTCACCCTTGCCAATCTGCTTCAATGACTTCAGTTCCTGGATAGTGAAAGAGGTAGGTGTAAAAGTAATGCTTAAGGGAAGAGAATTGAGTAGGGCAGGAACTGAAAGTAGGTTGAATTTAAAACTAGGGACTAGGAGAACATTAGTAAGTGTGATGTTAGGATTTAAAGTAATTGATCCTTTGAAATAAACTGAAATTACTGAATTATTTGGTAAGGTAATAGAAGTGTTAGTGATAGGTACTAGTGATTGAAAAATTTGAATGCTGTTGCAAATATGGCTTGTTGCTCCAGAGTCAATAATCCAATGATTTGTAAAAGCTAAATTATGAGTCAGATTGAGAATAGAAGATGTACCTGAATCAGTAGTGATATTGAATGTGTTTGATGTGTTGGCATCTGACTGAGTTGAAGTAGATGAATCACTTAACTGATTTGAGAATAGGTGAGAGAGATGGTGAATCTGTTCTGGAGACAGATGTTGTATGAAGTCTTGTAAACTTGATTTTGTTGAATCCTCATTCTGTGCATCTGTTTGGACTGAATTTATCTTGGAAGGTGACTGTTGTTGTTGCATATTTCTGGTAGTGTTGTTGGTGTTTGGTGGTCTATAGCCAGGAGGGTAACCGTGGATCTTGAAGCAGGTGTCTGCTGTATGGCCAGGCATTTGGCAGTGGGTGCAGAATGGTCTATTTGGCCTTCTGTAGTTTGTGGTAAAAGGGTTTCTGAAATTTGGGTTAGGAGGTCTGGGACTGGTGTATGTTTGGGTAGGATTAAATGGAGGTCTGGGAGAAGGGTAAGAGGGACCAGTTCTGGCATTGAAGGCCAATGAGTCAGAAGATTGAGTGTAAGTATGGATAGATTTCTGTGTTTCTTCTTGGGTAACAAGGGCATAGGCCTTTGGTACATAAGGTAGAGGGTCCATAAGTAAGATTTGACTTCTAGTGAGGGATAGAGAATCTTGTAAGCCCATGAGAAATTGTAGTAGATATTCTTTTTCAAAATATTCATCTAACTGTCCACATGTGCATTTGGGTCTGAAATTTGTAATTTCATCCCAAAGAGTCTTTAATTTTGAGAAATATGTTGTTACTGAATTGTTCTGTTGTTGAAGGGCCATAAGATCCCTTTTTAGTTGAAACATTCTTAGGCCAGATGCTTTTTGAAATCTCTGTTTTAGATCAATCCAGATGTCCCTTGCAGAGGTATGATAGAGTATAGTATGGTGAATATCTTTAGATAAGGAATTGAGGAGCCAAGTAATGACAAGTTTGTTGTTTCTTGCCCAATAATTTTGTAGTATAGGGTCATTTTCAGGGCAAGGAAGTGATCCATTTATGAAGCCCAATTTATTTTTGACATCTAAGGATAATTCCATTGCAATACTCCAAGTTTGATAGTTATGTTCAGTGAGTTTTTCAGAAACTAATGATATGCTTGGTCCATCCGCAGGGTGTAAATAATATGGACTGCTAGGGTCTTCAATTTGAGCCCTAGTACGAGTAGAAGTGATGACAGGAGATGTGGGATCATTGTTTTCCATTGTAGAGTCGGAAAGGGACTGTTTGTGGATCTTTGAGGAGAAGTTTTACAGGTACTAATTGAATCTTGAAAAAGAAGTATACAGAGGATGGAATAGAAAAGAAAAATAGATTTGATCTGTATGATGAAAGGTGAAAGGATCTGTTTTTGTTAGAAAGATGAAAGAAACAAGAATAGAGGGTTATAGATTACCAGATGATGAACTGATCGAATGAATTTGTGAGGATGATGGATTCTTGATGATCTGTAGATGATGACCGGACTGAATTGCAGAAACTCTGATGATGAAGTTTGATGAATTTGTGAGGATGATGGATTCTTGATGATCTGTAGATGATGACCGGACTGAATTGCAGAAACTCTGATGATGAAGTTTGATGAATTTGTGAGGATGATGGATTCTTGATGATCTGTAGATGATGACCGGACTGAATTGCAGAAACTCTGATGATGAAGTTTGATGAATTTGTGAGGATGATGGATTCTTGATGATCTGTAGATGATGACCGGACTGAATTGCAGAAACTCTGATGATGAAGTTTGATGAATTGCTTTGAATATGCAGCGGATTGAAAAATCAAGATAGAACTACTGATACCATGTAAATATATAATTTGTATATAATTTGCATATTAGATCGTAGAGAATTAACTGGAAAGAAAAGTGTATTGAATAATGAAGATTGATTTACAAAGAATGAATTAGAATGAATATGCAACCTGAACAACTAATCCTATATATAACAACTAACTGCAGGGGCAAAATAGTAAACCTAAAAGTGAATGGCTATTTACAAAGTAACAGAAAAACTAACTACGTTTAATTACAATTATCCCTAAATTTATTCTGAAATTAGGTTTCCTCTTCTTTCTCTTCCATTCCTTCATTTTTATACTTTGAATCACCTTCGTTGATTAACAAAAACAGATTGAATGCAACTTCTAACTTCTACAAAAAGTTAAACCAATAATTTATTGGAAACACCACATAAATAAATCCCCTATCTATTATAACTTAAACACGAGTCTTCAACTTTTTTTTAATAATTAATAGATTGTTCAACTCAACCGGGTCATACTAAAATGTTAATCTGCTTAATTACTGATATGCCACTCATACACTTCTGCTTCTAAACTAGGTAGAGTGTAATTGAAGGAAGTATCATTATATATTAGTATAATGGAGTATATATTTCCCAGTTTAATTTTCATGTGGACAAAAGAATCAGGGAAAATTCTTACCCAGATCGATTTTGGCCGAACTCAAACTAATTACATGGCAAGTGTAATATACTTGCTTTGGGATTGGATGTAACTTCCAGGAAAGTGACTAATCACAAAACAAGTGCAATACATTTACTTGATGGTTGAATGGGTTTGGCCAAACTAGGCTGGCAAGAATTTTCCAAGAATCAGAGCAACATGCATGAACTAATAAACTAACAAATCTGATGCTTAGATTTTCCAAATCTATGCACATGACAACTGCTGCTCTTACAACAATTTCTGTGCAACACACATGCCATGAAAAACCAGCAGCTTTCTGAAAGGAAATAAAACTTAATCAGTAAGCATTAACTTTCACAAAGAAAAACCACATGGATCATGGCTATGGTCAATGAAAGTCGTCCATCTCAATCTTTTTAACACAATTTTTTATTAATAAAATTGCATTTTTAATACTAGTATATTTTAATTTTCGGGTTTATAGAATAATCTTTTTAGTACTTTCCGTCTCATAAAATTGTCTTTATTTTACAATTTCGATTTCAAATGATATGTAATTGAACCATAGGTGCAGAGCCCAAAGTGCTCAATTTTATGGTATGAAAAATGCAATTTTTTTATATTGTATTTCAATATCAGATAGCCAAGTGGCAACACCCCACATCATCACCTTAATTGGCCAACCAATTAATAAAGAATTGTAGAGATGTTGACTATAATAAAATAGAATACTAAAAAATATATATATTTAAATGTATTGGTCTGGGTGGAAAAGGCCATTTGGGCTTTAAAAGAAGTCCCTTTTAATCCAAGCATGTCCCCTTTCCACATCCTTCCTTTATTTGATTTGCCTTTCCGCAGTTTTTGGTCTTTGTAAAATTACATTATACCACCATGTTCCAATTTTCCAAGATCCCCTTTTCCAACAAAAAGATTTGGATCATTTCAGGGGCAAAAAGATACCAAAATATAAAGAATTAAAGAAAGTGCAACTTGGTATATATTTTGATTTTAAGTGCACCAAATTAAGAGTCAATTTATCTAGAACAAAGATTGATAAGGACATCAATCCATTAAGTAGAAAAATTCTAAATAATTCCCATCATTTAAGTATATCCAATGTGATTAGGCAATCAATCCACACACGAAAGCACCGAGTATTCGAAACTTCAAATAATGAAGATTTAGCAGTCAAATAAAATCAAATTACATGTCATTTTCTGAATGTTATAATATGGTCCTTAAGTCTTGGTAAACCTTAATCAATACTAATGAAACTTTAGTTTCCCCAACCAACTACTAGGGGGACTGTCTGGTCAAGATTGATATAGGTCCACCATTATATTATATTAGGTAGTTTGTGTAATATAGGAGAATTAAAATAAATTAAAATTGTTCGATAATCGATTAGAATTTGTTAAATGTAAGGTCACGAGTTTATATACATTACAGATCTAACATTAACTATATTTTTCATTTGATAACTTTTAAATCTCAGTTCTTGCTCGACTTTATCAACTGATTAGAACTTGTTTGAGCTCGATTAACATCCCTTACAAGTAAACAAGCTGAGGTATATTTACAAACATTAAGCCATATCAAAGCCTTTTCAAACACAGTTAACATATACAAGGGGGGAGGGGGGTTAATCTGAGGTTTACGAGTAGGATCTAACCAAGCCGAAATTACAAAATGATCTCGACTTAAAGAGGCCACCAAAGAGGAATCTAGTTGGAGATTCTTGTGGAGCTTGATTTGATTCTTCAGGATGACCCTTTACTCGAAGTATTTTTTGGCCTATTGTTTGTCGAATAGAATCTATAATCTTTGGATCAATCGGATATCCTGATGACTCTCGGACATAGAATACATTAACAGCTTTCCCCCCTCTAGTTGTCACTTCTGCTCGTGTTACAGTTAGGCTGTTCTCGCGGAATATTCGAGTTACATCTGATAAAAGTCCGACTCTATCAGTCGTGCATAGTTCCAACTTCAAACCCTTAAGAAAAAGCAAACATAGAAATAGTCAATTTCATGCTATAAGCAACTCTGAATTTCCAAAAACAATAATAATAGAGTAACATGTTATCTTGTACTGCGAGGAGAATTTCATAGACATTGTGGTTATAAATGCACCTCGTCATTCATTTTGACGATGTCATGATTTCAAAATGCATGATGTGGTGGATTTATATCACAAGGTCTAGAAAATTCTCATAGATGTGGTTGTACTTACTTCGGATACTCTTCTTTCTATTGCTGCTTCAAGACACTGAATTACCCTTTGTCTCTCTGCATCCGATTTCACGGGTGATCCATCGATATGCCTTATACAATATTCCTTCAAAAGATAAACACAGAAAGGTTCTTTAGACTATGTTCTAAAGACCAAATGAAGACTATATGTTATTACAAATAATATTTTTTTGTTAAATACCTGATAAGCTTCGGGTCCTTCCGCCTCGACATTTCCATGGAATACCACATATTGCATATCAGTCAAAGTACAGACTATATCAAACAGAAGTTTAGGCCTATCCTTACACCTAATATTAACCACCGAGTAATCTTTATCATGCCAATTAACAACATCGACATGAGGTCTTTCTTTTTCGTCCATCGAACCCTCACCAATCCTTTCATAATCACGGTCATCAAACATCATTTGATGAAGCCTTCTCTCCGTGTGAGTGGCCCCATGAGAGACCACGGTCTTAGCTTCCCTCGATTTATTACTACCCTTAAGCACGTTACATAAAAGGCGCTTAACCATGGCTAGCCTTTCGGGGTCAGAAATCGCACCCCCAGTTAATTCGTCAGTAACTTGCATTACAGCTGCCGCTCGGGTGTTGTGGGTCCACACTTCGGCATTCACCACATTACATTTGAGGTGGGTAAGAACAGCACTAACTTCCGAGAGTAGTCCAGGTCTATCACTTCCTATTAACTCAATTGATGTGTGGTCCATATTTGATGTAACTCCTACCGATCTTCTCTTAGAAGACGCAAAGCAAGAATCTGGACCAAGAGACTGAAAATGAAATCGAGGTGTCAATTTGGGAATTGCCAATAAATGCAGAAGATAAAATTGACAACAAAATGTCACTATTAAAGCAACTCACTTTCTGAATGTAATCAAGAATCCCTTCATCTGTTATCTTGTTTCCGTCATGGTTGGTGACATTAAAAACTGGTGGGATAAAAATAGATAAAGAAAATATTATCGTTTTGCTCCTTTTTAAATTGGGAAATTTATTTATTTGACAGTGAAAAGATAAGGGAAAATGTGGGTACCATCCATGAACCATCCACCATCAGAGCATATGTACGCTTTGGTTATCATAAGATTGAGATCTGTAAGGATTTGTACTACTTCTAAAAGGATTCCTTGTTTGTTTGCACTGTCCACCTGCATTAAAATAGGAAATGTGCTATTAAAAATGGGAAAAAAAACACACACAAGTCTAGAAATCAAGAGCAAACAAAACTATACCTGAATAACGGTAGCGTTTTTGCAAGATTCATTATCAATCACAACTCTGATGAAAAGAAATTAAAATCATGGTCAAATGTCAAGACTCAAGAGTACATGGATAGTCAATTGAATTGAATTCTGAACAGAGGAACATATATATAGAGACATATATATAATATATATATACCTTGGAGGATTCATTCTCCTGATAAACTTCTCATACTCATCATCCATATTCTGTGAATAACTCATTGAAGACTCTGAAAAAGAATTGAAGATTTAGATAAAGAAAAGATTTGATATTTGGGACTTTTTTTTAACAATAAAAAGGAACAACTTGAAGAATACATGGAATCATCACCATTACCAATTGGGAAGAGAATATATAGCAGATACACAAAGCAAGAGTGTAGACTAAGCAATGGTGAAGAAGGATTAAAAAGTGAGTTATATATAATCATGAGACTTGGTAGAAATCTAGAATGGTCCTTAAAATATCAAGAATGGCCAGCCAATTTAATAAGGATTTATAACCTGAAAAGGTAGCTTTCTTTTCCTCCCTCTCTGTATGTGGGGTTTGTGGCAGCATATAGCCCATCTACCCATTTCTCAACAACAAGTTTTAACACCACATAACACACACACAGAGAGAGAGAGAGAGAGAGAGAGAGAGAGAGAGTACCAAAAAGAAACACAGACACATGAAGGTGTGAAAACAAGCACATAGTATGACATAGCAAATTACAGGCTGGAAACAGGAAAAAATTCAACAAAAACAACAAATCCCTTCCCCACTTCCCACCTTCCACCCCAAAACACACACACAAACAAAAGGTACACTTACAACAACCAAATCCCAGTACCATAAAAGAAATCAACAAAAAAAACACTAACAAATGATATAAAAAACAAGCACCAACATTAAGGGTATAAAAGTATAGAACCCAATACAACTCACTTTCAACAAATTGAAACAGAAATTACAAAATCAAATGACCAATTTGTTCGTAAAAAGCAAATTTTGACACATACCCATCAAAATTCTTAAGGATTATTTGTCTGGGTCGCCGAGATTTACTTGATTCTTTCACTCTTCTATAAAGGGGGAGAAAAAATGAAAATTTGACCGTATAAATATAGTAGTTACCTAATAGGAAAGAAACACACACTTTCACCAACAGCTGTGTGTAAATATATATGGTGTGGAGAGTGTTCTGTGTATGTTAATTTAGCAGCGGTCCGTTAATGGAGGATTCTACTTTCCATTTTCAGTTGCTCTTCGAAATTTCTGGCCTCAAGTATTTAAACAGAAAATGTGAAGGGGGGGGGGTGGGGTGGGGGTATAATAGAATAGAATAGAATACACATGGGGCGTATTTTAGGAGTGGACCCCGGGTGTTTGGGGGTTTGGCGGGTGGCGGCCTGCTAAAGTGCGCCAGATACTGAGAATCCCATTTTTTCACTGTGGGGGCAAGTACCCACGTGTTGAGAGTGAAGTGGTAAAAAACTCCAAGTTGTAAGGAGTTTTAAATGTTCGTTTTACTTTACCAAATTAGATAACGGTTTTTACTTTTTACCATGAAGAATTAATGATGTTTTATACTCCGATTGATTACAAGTTACAACTACAAGTAGGCTAGTTGTCATAAATTCAGTTGGGAGTTGGGGACAAAGTAATTTTTTATTGTTAGAATAGGGCAGAGTCATAGAGCCTGTTTGTCTCGCTTTTCCGAAAAAAATCTCGGTTTTCGGAAAGGCCAAACAAACAATCCAACCACTTTCCCAATTAATTAGCTACAGTAATTTTTTTCTCAAATCACTTTCCGAAAGGCCAAACAAACAGACCACTTTTCTACTCTATTTCTATTTCTCTCTATACTAGAAAAGTCAACAATTGCGGCTACTTTCCCAAACAACTCTCCCAAAACCCAAACAAACAACATTACGCAAATCGAGATTATTTCTCAAACTTCTACCACTTTCCCAAACCACTCTCCGAAAGACGAGACAAACAGGCCCATAGGGTTTAAGTTTTTAATTTTAAATTGTTAAAGTATTCTAATTATTATGAGATTATGAAAAATGAAATATTATTAGTCAGCAAACTGATTTTGATTTTATCTATGCATTAGTTTACCTACTTGATAGTGTTATTAAAAGTATGACCAAAAGGGTCCAACCAACTCCAAAAAAAAAAAAAAAAAGGCCCAAGCGGTAAATTTCGTTCAAAATGAATTTCATTTATTTCTAAACAACATTTTTACTTCTATAAAAAACAAAGTCTTGCCAATTTTATCTTTGTTTTTTTAAAATCAGAGAGAAACAAATCAAATTGGGCAACAATTTTTTAGGGGGAAAATTTTCTCTACTATAAGGTACTATTTACGGGTCATGTTAAGTTGAATTACACTTTATTCAAGTTCTTTCGTTCTCTTACTCAACTTGAATAGTTTGTTTTCAAATAATCTGAACTGAACAAGCTTTACCCAAGCCAAAACAAGTTCAAATCAAATAGTCCAACATTTTTACATACAATTATATCCAATTTCTTTTAAACTTGTAAAATCAAGCTCGAATCTAAATTCAACAACTATCAAGCAATAAAATTTGTTCAAGTGTGTTCTTCCACAACAAATCGAGCCTCACTAATGCCTCACCAATTTGATCAAATTCAAAATATATATCGAGTATCTTAATTTTATTTCACGGATCGATAACGTCCCTAACGAAAAAGAAAATCCTAATATTGAAAACATTTTGTGATGGGGTTAAGTGCATGCCCCCACAATCCACATGGCTAGGCAGGCAATATATACTAAGTAGCTGCCCCAAACTTATGTATATATAAAAGTATAATTAAATAAAATATAGAGTATGGTCAAAGATTTTGGTGCGCCCTCACATAAGCATGTCTTACGGTACAATGTTGGTATCATGTCTATGTCACATGCTCCTTCTGAAACCTATAGCTCCATAATTTCTGCCCTCTTCTCATCTATATATGTCTAAAGTTTTATAATATACTAATTAATCTCGTCTCATTTCAAATTGGAGAAAATGAAACTTTTATTCATTTTCACTATTTTTGGATTAATTAATTAATATGAAATGAGAATAATCAATGTGAGACCGGCCAATTGGAAATTTGGGGAAAAATGCAAGTTAAATTGTGTTTTTGAGTTGCTATGGCAGACTAAGTCATGACTTCCACTCTGCACGCACGTCTTTGCTCTTCTTATCTCTTAAAATTTTGGATAGAATTTTTCACCTTAATGGATAGGAGTTACACATAATGCTCCATTCTTCATTAATATATGTTTTTGTCATTGTATACATAATTTGTTAACTTGATTAGTTCTTTTTTTTTTTTTTTTTTTATAGAGGGTTAACTTGATTAGTTCATACAAGGCATTTAACTCCAAAATATTTCTCAGTTCAATAACCATATAATGACTGGGAGAGAATTTCACTTTTAGTACCATAAATTAGCATATTTTAAGGATTCAGTACCAAATACTATAAGTTAATGACCACTAACACATTTGATATTTTCGTCAATTATCGCTATTAACTCCCAATTTTGAAGGGAAAATAGATGGAAAATATGTAAATCTAGTCTCATAATTAAAGTTTGTTGACAAAGTTTGCCACACATGTTTCGGGCCGATAAATTTACCCCACAATTTTATAAATTTGAAGCAAAATTTCAGTCCTAATTTCAAAAATTGCAAAAAATATGTTAAACTAATTACATATTATGTATATTTTTATTAAATTATCTTTAAAATATGATATAAATTTTAGTATAATTTAAAAAAAAACACAAACCTCACCCCGATCACTCCCTCTGGATGCAACTCAGGCAATCGATCGCTTGTCCTAGGCCATCGACAACCTGGATTCGCCGGTCCTAGGCCACGATCACAGGATGCTAGTGACTTAGATGCATCTTGGGTGGATGGGGCTTCTTTACGGTGGGAGCCATTGGCGTTGGTGGGTAAGGGGTTAGTGTATTTTCATTTTTCTCATATTTTTATAACAATGATATATCGAACTTATTAGACAGGATTAATAATATTTATATAATTTTAAAAATATTTTCTTCCAAACTTTACATAAAAAATTATTTGACTTATGTAAAATCTAATTATATTTTCTTTGAAATTTTAAAAAAAAATAATTAGTTTAATAGATATTAAATTAACTTTTTCTGTTTTTTCCATAAGAATTGTAATAATGATATATTAAATTTATTAAATAGGATTAGTAATATTTATATAATTTTCATTTTCATTTTCATTTTCTCGATTTCACATAAATATTATCAAAATATAAATGTATATATATATATATAGAGAGAGAGAGAGAGAGTTAACATAGATAATTGACGAATGTACCAAATGTGTTAATGGTCCTTAACTTATGATATAAAATGTGTCTGTTTTCTTAGTTTTATATTAAAATATGCTAACTTATAGTCTTTCTAAAGACTAGTATAAGTTTTTTTTTTATTTAGACCATAGTATAATTGTTTTAACAGGCATTCAAAATCAACTAACCACGAGACTAGTATAATTACATGCAGGGTCGGAATCTATATCTATATTTTAAAGGCGAAGACTAATTAAATTGGAAAATACGATCAAGAATATATACGCAAGATGAATTTTCCACAAGAAGAAAGTTCATTAAATAAACTTTCAACACATTACAGGATTTTGGTTGGTTGACTCGACAAGGACTATGTAAATTAAAAGTAGTAAGTTTGACGCACTTTATTTCTCTCTCTCTTTCTTTCTTATGATAAAACTTTGACTGAAATGCTAAAACATTTCTTTTTCTTTGTCTTATTAATAAAGAAAAAAAAAAAAAAACTCTCTCTATTGTTTTAACTAACAAAATTCTCATGTGTTTTCTTTTACTAGTAAAGAAAACCTTTCAATCACAATGACAATTGTATCCCACTAAAAAATATAAAAATATCTCTCTTAACCTAAAAATAATAATCTCTTATTAATTTTGAAAATTGATATTCCTACGTACTTAAACAAATAATTAACAAAAACATCCTTATGATTTACAAAGGAATTTTAAATAAGTTATTTTGCTATTAAAAAAAGAACACATGAAGGTTATTGTTAATTAAAATAATAGAGGGAATTATTTTTATTAATTAGACAAACACAAAGAAAGTTTTTGCATTTAGCTCATAAAACTTGATTAGAGAATTAGTTAAACAACAAAAATAAAGATGTCACCTTGACAAGAACATCTACATCGCAAAACATCCCAAGGAATGATTTTGATTTATCTTACCTCAAAGATCAACGGTCATTTATTCTTAATTGGAACAGAAATATCGCTCCTTGATTAAGTAAGGTAAGTTTTACAATATTTTGGAAAAAAATTGTAGAAATTAAAGTGTCACAGACTAGCCATAAAACTTAATTGAAATAGAATTGTTGGAAAATAAGAGCAATTAGTTTGACATTGAAGGAAGTTGTAATCCTAGGCTTTAATCATCATTGTTAATCTTGTCAATTTAAAATTTTGTTTTACTTCTATTGTTGCTTAGTTATAATAAAAAATCAAAGATTCGTTTAATTTGGATAAGAACAAGAGTGATAATTTAGTAATTAGTTATTTTAGCTCATTAATTCTCTGTATGGATTGGTTTTGGGGCACATTCGATTGATTTTGGTTTTAAAAAAATGGTTCTATGATTCAAAGAAGTTATTGAAGCATCATTTTAGATTTAGTTTGGATGTTGAGTTAATTTAATGTTTGGTGTTAAAAATTTGAAATACGATTTACATAGAGTTGTAATGTTGCTGATTGACGTGAAATAGATAGTACATGTCAAATCAATGATTTTATAGAGAAAAAATAGATAGTACATAGACGTTAAATAATATTCTTTTCTAACAGATTTGAGGTTTTAGGTTAAAATTCATAAATTGGAACATAGGTTTCATGAAACTAATGGTAATCACTTGACAAAATTGAGGTCGCAGAGACCAAGAGGTCTTTAAGTGGAATCATATATATGAAAAATTGGTTGTTTTCCATCAAGCCAGGAATTGTAGATATATTCAATAATTCGGTCATCCCATATATAATCCTTTTGGTTGTAAAATTCAGCTGTAAACATGATCCTTCTAGGAGGTGCTATGTCTATGCGACTGGCACTTAATTTTGGGTGATACTATATATCATTTTAATTTCTTTTTTTCATTTTACGTGCAACCAATTTCAAAATTTCTTCATAAATAAATTATTAGTGAGTCACCGATTTGGACTTAAAATTCTCATAAACCTAGACTAGAAATGGCCAAGAAAATTGTACCTTTGACACAACTTAAGATTGATTACTAACAAAAATAGGAATTATAAATAAAGTTATAATTAAATTAATTAATGATGGGACACAAAGCCGAAATCCTGGAAAATTGTCTGTGGCTCTATGGAAACAAACGTTTGCAGACATTAATGGTCTAATGGTTACCCATTTTCGTATTTATAATTGCAACATAAGTGATGTCCAAATCAGCTTCACCTTTGAGCAACTTAGCTAGTGACGTGCATTCCCTTGCGCAATCAAAGGAGAAAATAAATACTAAATCCTTTTTGTAGTGGCTTGCGTCTTTGAGTAAATATTTTTTTTTTTTTTTTCATATGATTAATAAATCGTTACATCAAATTCTATGTTGGATCTAATTTACTACATTGTTTGTCAAATTATAGTATTAAATTAGAGAAAATGCTAGTATTAACTATAGAAAATACACACATTAGCGGGAGTTGACCCATAATCTCGATCTTGATCATGAAATCTCATCTTTAATTACTTGGTTAAGGCCTCATCGACGTGTCTTCGGGTAGTATTGATATATAGATTTTAATTTGTTAATTCTGTTTTGCTTTTTCATTGGAAAATTGTGCTTTCATTGATTAATCATCTCCGAAAGAACAACATTCAAAACTAAAATAGGAAGAATTTGAACCAATAATTCCAGACTAGCTAACTTAGTCAATGAGTGTGTTTCTCATTGTCACGTCTTCAAGACTTCGTGAAACGGTGAATACATAATTAATCCGTTACAAAGAATGTTCAACAAATAGATATAAAGAATGTTCAACCAACCAATAATTAAAAAAAATCCACTAATAAATATAGCATTAAACTAGAATAAGAATTCGTCATCAACGTAGACCTCATCGACAATTAAATAGTGATATAGCATGGGTCCAAATCCTAACCCGTCTCGGTAGGCGATTCGTACGGAGATACTCCGAGGACGGGAACTTATTAAAGCTGCCAAAAGGCACGACTTATATATCCCTTCGAATGGAATAATGTTAATACAATACCAATACGACCCAACGGCCTTAGGCAAGTCCGCGAGGCATGACCACGCAACTAACATCACGATCTAACAAAATCAACATCAATACTTATTCTAAGGAACATGGATTCTATCTAAGAAATAGTTATCATGCATGCAAACTATATCCCCAAAATCATGGAAGATCCCAAGAGATCTTATTCTCTTCCAACTGGTATAAATACACCATTGTTATGATCATTATAACCCTAATACACAATTTTGTCACCTCCTTCTCTGCAATTATATTGTTTAAACTTTTAACACCTTGTTGACTTAAGCATCGGAGAAAGTTCCGCTGGCAACCCCCCAATCGGAGTAAGTAGTAACCTTGCAAGAAAAGAGGAAGCTTTGGAGCTGGAAATACCGGGTTTGGAAATCAGGTATTTATGCATCAAATAGTAATCATGTTAGTTGATTATTTTTTTTTTTTTTATAATTAACTTATGTCTTATGGTATCAAGATTCATGAAATGAGTATCAATATTCAGGTATTCGACACATTTAATACCACAGTTTAACGGAAATGATCATTCAGAATTGTCGTTAAATAAATTGATGAAATTGGCCATGTGTGCGTCATGTGACCGTTAAGTTGTAGGTTGAGGGAACATGGCATGCCCTACAAGGCTGGCCCAAGTGCTAGGCAACTTGGGCCGGCGCCTAAGGCCCCTGGTTCGAAGAGTCCCAAAATTAATATATAAGCCTTTAAAAATATTAAAAAATTAAATACTTTTTATTTTATTAACTGTATGTACATAACATGTATTTTGGCTCACTTAGTAAGACCTTCTCTTGATGAAAAGGTCTAGGTTCAAATCTCAATATTGAGTTTTTTTTTTTCTCATATTTTGATTATTTTATATTATTTAACTTTTATTCTTTTTTAGTAATTGTTCATCTTTTTTATTTTCCTTTCGTAGTAATTACTTTTTTAATTTCTTTCCTCAATGATTTCTTGTCAATTTTTTTTCTTAATAGGTACTTTAGAAAAATTATTTCTTAATTAATATAAAAAGAATATGTTTTTTCTTTATAATAGGATTTTTCTGCTTATTACTTTCTCACTTAGTACATTGCAAAAATAATTTCGTCCCCAATAAAATTGATCTAGCCCCATTCATATTTTTATTTGTATGTGTATATTTTTCTTAGTTTTATATACTGTATGATTTATAACTTTTCCTATATATGATAATATATAATTAATAGAGTTAAGAATGTCACGAAATTAAATAAAATCAAGCAATCAATTATGATATTTGTAAAAGAATGAAACAGAGTTAATTATATACATATACTTGTAAAATTTGCTTCGGCTAAAATAATATTTTTAATATTAAAAGTTATACAAAAAAATTCGTGGTTGAATCTTTTAAAAATTAAGTAAGTTTGTTATTTAATTATCTATCTAAAAAATAATATGTTAGAGAAAATAATATGTCAATATTAAATTAATATTTTTGCCTTTAAAAAATAAATTGATTATAACAAAATGCCCCAAATTTGAGATTCGCCTAGGGCCCCCAAATGTCTAGAACCGACCCTGTCTATACAAGTGTTTGGCCATAATCACATTTCATACTATAATTTAAAAGCACTTTACACATTACATGTCAAAATTTAAAAGCCCTCTACACATTACATACAACAATTTAAAAGAATTTTACACATTGCATATAATTTTTAAATATATATATTAAAAACGAGTTTTATCTCAAAATACTCAGTATATATAATTTTACTTAACTTAAAAGTTGCAAAAGTAAAAACTAAAATATATGTAGCGTTCGTCCTTTAATTCATTCAAATAAACTTAATAATTGTTAAAATTCTTGTCTCGTCCCAACAATTTGCAGGAGAAACCTATTTCATTTGAAAATATCCGTTATTGATTTTTTTTCGTCCATAAAAACCATTAATCTTGGTATTAGAATTTTTTGCTCTCATGTTACTAATATTGTGATATACTCTTATATCTGAACGTAATTTTAGTACGCAGTAGAAAAAATTCTCAATTGTAATTACTATATATTAATTGGAAATCAGGCTAGCTGTAGATTTAGGCAGCTATTTTGAAAAAACTAAAAATCAATTTGCACGTTGGAATTAGCGAAATTGACTATAACAAGTCCCATGCATTAAATTACTAAATCCTCACCCAATCTTTAGGATCCTAAAGCACAATAATTCCTCGCAAAAGCACGTGAGAATATATCTACCATAAATGTGTTATTAACTATTCGCTCCCTTTTTCTATTTATTGCGAATTAGAAAATGTTATAAATTACTTTTTTGAAGTAAAAATTTTGAAATAATATTTTAGTTAAATAATTTTAACATTAATTAGGGCAAAAATTCAATTTTGGTACCATAGAATTGGGCAAATTTCATTTTTCATACCAAAAGTTCGAAAATAACACCAGCTCCTACTCAGCCGTTTCAAAAAAGGCACTTCCGTTAATTTTCTTAACGTTTCTGCCACGTGTCCGTTAAGTCTTCGTGGGCGGGCTGAGCACGTGGGTCGGATTCTGCCCGTTGGAACATAAAATTCAATTTTGGTACCATAGAACTGGGCAAATTTCATTTTTCATACCAAATTCCGTTATATTTTTCTTTTTTTGAAATGGTTGTGGTGATATGTTTGAATTGGTTTGTTCTACAGTAGACTAGTAGTCATGTTACTTTTTTTTTTTTTTCATTTCATTTTAACAATAAGCTTAAAAAAAAAGTTTAATTTGCACAATTTAAATTTGCCACTTAGATTCTCGGGACTCCCGAAACGTTCCGAAATCTCGAAATTAAATCGGGTACCCGAAACCCACGGGACCTTGGTTGATCTACCGGGTTTCGGGACTTAAATTTGAAATCCCGAAACCTAAAATCCCGTCCCGAAATACCCGAATTCCCGAAAGTCAGTCCGGATCCCACCCCTACGACTGCCGGCTCCGGTGGCTTTTGGTCGGAATTGGTTGAGGGTTTATGTTCCCCTTGTCGAGGAGAACTCGTACATATAAAGATCTTTTCAATCCTTCGAGTAATCTATTCGAATTTTGAGTTCTAATTTTCGAATTGTAGGTCAAAATTTTCGAAATTTCAAATCGTGATTTCTTCTTCGATTCTTAACCAAACTTCGTAATTCTTGTTGTATTAGTTTCCCCTAACCATGGGCATCATTTTCCATAGGTTTATTGTAGCTGCCATAGACGGTTGAGCTCCGCCCAAGTGGCTGCCATAGACGGTTGGGCTCCGCCCATGACAAGAGGAACAAAAATCTTCAACCAATTTCGACAAACGGCCACCGGAAGCCGGCGATCGTCCATAGGAGGAAGAAGGCAATAATTGCAAAAACAACCTGCTCAATTTTAGACAATTGCATTTTCCCCCTATTTTGAAATGGCTGAGTGAGAATTGGTATGATTTTTGGACTTTTGGTATGAAAATCGAAAATTCCCCAATTCTACGGTACCAAAATTGAACGGGCAGATTAGTACCAAAATTAAACGGGCAGATCAGTGCCCCACGTGCCCCTCACATGCACTTAACGGAGGAGACTAAACGGCCGTGACAAAACTTAACGGCTGTATGATTTTTGAACTTTTGGTATTAAAAATGAAATTTGCCTAGTTCTATGATACCAAAATTGAATTTTAGCCCATTAATTAGTATTTATTATAAGTATTATTAAGAATGGTAAAATTGGTAAATTTAAGAATATTAATTTTACATTAAAATCTAATTACTTTTTCGAAGTAAAAATTTTGAAATAATATTTTAGTTAAATAATTTTAACATTAATTATTATTTATTATAAGTATTATTAAGAATGGTAAAATTGGTAAATTTAAGAATATTAATTTTACATTAAAATCTAAAACGTCGACAAACAAAAGTAAATATTTTTTTTAGTTAAAGCGACAAATAAAAACACAGAGGGAATAGCTAACATTGATGTTTCAATATAGCTAATTAATGCTCTTTCACTACTTAATTTTATGTGAATTGAAAAGTACATAATACTCGAGCTAAAATTTTATATAGTTTATGACCCACTGAACTGTATCCGCTCATTAGTTTTCACTCTCCTTAAATATATATTCAATTACGTAAATTAAAGTATATTATATTTACCTTGTTAATTTTAATTCGGCTTAGTTAGTCTAATTTAACTAAAAATATTCATGTTCTAATTGATTTTCTTATTAAAAATAATAAAATTCCTATTAACCTAGAAATGAATGAAAATAAGTTATTTCTATCAAATGATTTTAATTTATATTTTTTTTATACTCTATGTGCATGTGCTACGAAACATATCAAATCAATTAATTGGATAAATAGCTTAATAAATTGATATTTTTTTTATATATACTTATAAAGTGTTAAGATTTTTATATATCAATAGTACCTATGGTTATTCAATTCTACGAAATTATCAATAGTACTTATAGTTATTCAATTCTACGAAATTATATACTATTATTTAAGTAAGTAATTAGGTTATTTGTTATAGTAATTTAAAAACCAATTAAGAATATATCCGATATCAAACTATGGAATTTGCACATTTGTTTATATAAATATAATAGGTGTGGTTTTAAATTAATTTTCCATGAGCACACCCTTTTCGAGGATTTCCGTCAATCAAGCTATACAGTCGGTACTTGCTGATTCTATAATCACCTAACTAGCTAGTTCTATATCACTTTTATATATATTTCTGAAAAAATTGCCGCGTATTAAATTAATCAGCGATTTTGAGTTTTCAACCCAAATTATATCATATTATCGAATTTCATCCCGTAAATTTTCTTTTTAATATCGTTAATGAGACGAAAATTGCACATGTGTCCGTTAAATTGCCACGTGGCTATTTACATGTCATGACATGACAAATTTTAGCATGAACAATTATACAATATTGTAGAATTTGTCCCAACCTAATTACAAGATTGAACCATCATTTTCATTAAATAGAAATTTAATATTGGAACTAAATTCAGGCCAAATGGTAATTACGGGACGAATTCAGCGAGTTGATTTAGTTTATGACGAAAAATCAAAATTAGTAATTAGTTTGAGACAATATTCCAAAAAATATCAAATTACAGGACGCAATTCGATAAGGTGATATAATTCAGGACAAAAATTCAAAATTAGTAATTAATTTGGAACGTTTTTTGCAAAATTGGCTAGATTTCTTATACCGTAGCGATATTATTAATATTATTTTAGTAATAATCCAAAATCTTCAAATTGAGGGGTTAAGTGATGATTTGTTGTAATTGCAAGTTTCGGTTTAGAATATAATTAATTAAAATTGCCAGAATATATCAATTACATGACATACAGTACCCATTCTTTAATTAACTAAAATGCCCACCAGCAATAAAAATACAATTGCAATTTCCTCTATTTTTTCCTATTCAAGTTCTATAGTGAAACTATGAAACAATAAAATTAAATTACCAACAGATGATTGGTCTAGAGAAAGGGATTAATCACTACAAATTAACGAACATATGTTCGAGTTCCTATTGGAAGAGGTTTCCACTTAATATGCGTCTGACACTCTTTAAAAGAAATTAAACTCTTGGGGAAAAAAAAAAAAAAAGGGAACAAATTCGTGTTTCTCCAACATGCACAAATTAAAATTAAAATTAAAATTATAAAGATGATGATGTGGGCAAAAAGTATTGAATTTGAGTTACCCGCGGTTACCAAAACCCTATGGAAATGGACCTGTTCTTTTTCCTTTTTTCCTTCAACAAAATAGAATCAATGTTAGAGACCAAGTTGGGGATGATTCTAGCAAAGCATCTTTAATATAAAACATGAGATCTTGAACTTAAAGGAGTAAGAAGAGGAAGGGATATCTGAAAAAAATGTACTATATGTGTGCTGAAATGTGTTAACTTTATAATAAGACATACCTTATGTAGACATACCCTAAAATTCGATCATTTTGGTAGCACCAATTCACCATGAATTGATCATTTACATAAAATTACAGCATGGACTTATTATTGGAGAATTTCCTAGATCTTGTGATTGTAATTTCACCATAATATACATTGTGAGCAGGGGTGAATTCAGGAATTTGATACAGTGGAAGCTAAAATTCTACGATAAATTTAGTAATGGGAAAATAAAGTTTCAATCAAATGGTCAAACTTGAAAATAATTTCATCAAGCAAAAATATATGAGATACAAAAAAAAAAAAAAAAAAAAAAGAGATGAAGTTTGACAAAAATACCCCCACAAGTGACTTTAGTTGCATATGATACTGATACCCCGTCCCGACCCAAAAAATCCCGAACATCAACTTATTTTAATTATATTTTTTAATTACTCCAACAATTTTTAAATTTTTTAAAATGGTTCATGATAGCTAGGGGCTGATATTTTTTTAGGGATTTATGTAGATAAATAATAATAAGAAGAAGAAATTGTATTACAAAAAAACAATTGAATTCTCTTGATAGTTATTAAATACAACAGTAAAAAAATATTAAGAAAGAAAAATAATTAAGAAAAAATAAAAGAAAGTAAAGAACAATTTTTAAGAAAGTAAATAAATTAAAAGAAAAAAATTGTTAAAGAAAGAAAATAGAGTTAAACTATAAAAGGATATAAGGAAATCAAGTAGAGCTAAAGCAAGGATTCAAACCCTAATTAGTTCATATGAGGTGTATATATTATATTTTATTTTATTATGATTTGTAATCAATTAGATGATGTAATTAATTTTGGGTATGTAGTCGACAACACTAACTATACCGTCATTTTGTCTCCTAATTACGACAAAAAGGGTTATCTCAAGAATGGAGGGGGTCGAGATTTTCTTTGCAAAGACTCGTCTAGCTAGCTTGTCTGCTGTTTAATTTCCAAGTGTTTAGGCCAATTTTTGCGACTTGAAAGAGGACTAATCTTTGTAACGTTCTTGATTTTGTTTGTTCGTTGTATTTACTGTATAACGTCTCTTACGCGGCTCCTACATTTCCTATCGGGTCCATGTGGTGTGTTTTTATGGGGATGTGACTTAGATTGAAAACGAAAAAAATTACACCAAAAATATTTTACCCCCTCCATTCTTTAATTTTTGTCCTTATTTTTTTTCAGAATATTCCAAAACAACATTCCATTCCCTCAAATCCATTACCTTAAATGAAATTGTTTTTTCAGAAATATCATCTCAGTTAAAAAAATTAGAAGTACTATATGACAATTTAGGCTGTGTTTGGATGAGTTTTGGCCCGGTCTCGCGGGTTTCGTGAGACTGAGCCAAAACTCTTTCAAATGAGTTTTCGTCAAACCCATAAAACCATCAAAAATCTATTCAGAAACACATACTCAAACTCTTCAAACCTATAAAACATTGATTTGACAACTACCACCTACTTTTTTTCCCAATTCTCACTAAGAAAATATATTGATTTGACACTTATCACCTACTTTTTCCCCTAAACCCCAACATCCAAACCCAATTCAAGTGGGATTTTAACTTATTTAAACCACAAAACCCAAGAGCCAAAACTCATCGAAATGAAGTCTCACATGTTTCATCGAAACCACCCAAATCAATTTTTTTAAACAAAAACCCGCAAAATCGAATCAAAACCCATCCAAATATACCCTTAAATTTTCCACTACTACTTTTATTATGGAAAAATAAATGTAATATGAAAATTTTCGTTAAAAACTCAAGGAAAAATAAAAAAGGAAGTAGTAAATTGCAAGTACGTACAGTTGCCCTAGTCATATCTGATTCACAACCTAGTCACTGGTCAAGTGATAACCGACTTACACATTTATTAAACACATCAAATCAGATTAGATTATTATTTTTATTAAGATAATAAATATTATATTCAGTCTTATATATATACTACAGTATAACTTTCCAGGTTTTGGAAAATCACGCCGACGCACGTGACACTGGCGCCAATTCTGTAAGCAGCAGCAGACTTTTTGCATCTAAATATTTTTATTTTATTTTAATTAGTATCACGCAATGGGGCAAAGCATGGGCCGGGCTGATCACGTGTGTACCATAATACTAATATCTTCTCCTACTCTTTTTCTTTTTCACTTTTTTTCTTTTTTCAGTTGTGATCGGCCCTTGGGACACTGAAAGAGTCAGCCCACTGGCCCACATGAGACCGACATACTTACCTACACCTTCCCGCATCAGATCAAAGCTTTGGACTGAGATCTTTCTGACATCATCAATCTGGTTCTGTACTTTTTCAATACCCAAATGAAGAGGGAAATATATTCGTACATGTATCATTTCCATTCTCAATTTTATAGTAGTACTAACAAATTTTGATAGTAAAATTAAAATTTTAAAGTTGAAATTAAACAAAGTTACTAGACATTCGGCTTGAGTTTTTTTGAGATATGTTCGTAATATAAAGTAACTAAGTTCGAACAAGTTTTTTCGTTTGGTATTTTTTTAAATTTAGTTTGAGTTGGACTTGATATATTAAATATTGAAAAAACACATTTAAAAAAATATAAATGTACTCAATATTGGGTTGAAGCTTTCAATAAAAGCTCGTTTGAGCTCAATTTGTTAAGAAGTCAAATCCAATCTAATATAATTTCAAACTCGAAACAAAATTCAAACCAAGCTTGAGTAATATGTCGTTTAATACTATTTGTCTTCATAACCAAGAGATTATGAGTTCGATTTCGATCCACTGGTGTTTGATAGTTAATTTCTTTGTAATTTGATTGTAATGGAGTAGATTTCTAAATTAGCAATATTAATTCAATGATGTATTTCGTATCACTCAAAATAAAAAAAAATAAAAAATTTAGGCTACGTTATAGAATAGGTAGAATTTGGAAAAGAGTGTAAGATAATGCACCCAAAAAAAACCTTATACCTCATATTAATTTGTTGAAGAGCAAAAGTGGCTAATATGACAATTGATTTAATTATTCTGAATCATGCATTTGTTTTGCGTCAAGGTCATTGATTTAATTATTCTCTTTTTCTTTATTATTGTTACGTACATGAAGATGCCGGTGTTACCTAAATCTTTCAAATCATAGTACATGTGGCAACTTATTTTAAATGTACTCCGTATTAAATAATAAATAATAAATTAAATACTTAATTGATCGTGTTAATGACTTCTGCTCTATTATGTCACATATGTTTCGTAATGCTTACAGAATGACCCAATATCTATATTTTACATTATTGAAACTTTTAAGTTTTAATGTATCAGTATTATAATCATTTACAAGAGAGTTTAACTTACTTTAATTTTTACACAAAAAAATGTACCAACTTAGTAGTGTAGTGTCATTTATGTCTCATGTATGTTTCTCGTATTGCTTACAATGAGTTAATGACAATTTACTCCCCGTGATATTCATAATATTCAATGTCAGGGAGACAGTGTGAAATGAGACATATATGACACTGACAGGTGTGTAAATTGCTCTTTTTCAGATCACACGGAGGATAAATTGAACAATATGAATATAGCTTCAAATGGATGTATTATATACATTTTATAAGAGATCGATGTACGTTAATGTTAGGTACAATATATTTTACAAGTTAGTTTTTCAACAATCTAAAACCTGGATTTCCTCATGAGGAACTTGTTTTTTAATTAAATTCTTTCAAGAAAATCCTAATATTTCAAAATTCCCGCCTTTTTTTCCCTTTTATTTTAAATTTTTCATCTTTTGGCCGTGTACGTTGGAACTTGGAACAATGGTAAAAGCCGAAAGGTAAGCCCCTCGTGAATAACAGCTCATGGACATGGTGGTCCTTAATTAGGAGCATTGAATTTGAAGGTATATAGGAGAATATCAAGGAAATAGTATATGTGGATTATTGGATAAATATTTCATTTCCTTTATTATTATTTAATAAACAGACGAACCAACGAAATAAAGGAAAAAGGAGAAAAAATTATTATTGAATTAGGCATTATTAATGAGAAGTGGAAATTAACGAATTAAATTACACCTATAATTACCAAAATGAACTAGTTATAGAATTATAGTTATTTATTAAGAGCAAATATGTAAACCAAAAAATAAAAATAAAAAATAGCAGCCATTCCATTATGAGTGAAAGCAGATAAATTAGTTAATGTCAATTTACACCTCTGTGAAATATTTAATATTCAATTTTTTTTATGATTTAAAAAATAGCATTTTATTCCCCTATAAAATTTTTAGAAGAGCAATTTATCTCCTTCAGCCGGAGAGTGTAACTCGCTCACCGAAATTGAGAGTAGACATGATAAGTATTTTGTAACACAGGGGCTAAATTGCCACATTTATCATAAAAGGGGGTAAATTACTGCATTTATATAACACAATAGATTAAAGTGCCACATTTATCATAACACAAGCGGGTAAAGTGTCATATATAAGCGATGTAGTTTTATCAATTGGTTTTTTTCTTAAGTTTAAAAATGTTAGGGAGGCGTGGTGTAACTTTTATAAGATTACAGAGAGTAAATGTTTTTTTTTCAAATCACATTGAGATAAACTGGACATTATACAAATCACAAAGGGGTAAATTGCCAGTAACTGGCAAAGTATACCCCCGTGTTATATATCTCTCATCCGTTAAACCCCTCGTACGCTATTTTTATTAACAAGATCCCCTTTGTGTTATAATTTCATTAATTCGCTATACACATTTAGAACTATTGTCAATTTTTCAATTAGATAGGGGCCCCGGTGTCAATTTTACACATTATTTGTTCCAAAAGGTGAAATCGCTCACCCCGGGCGCCCCTCACCCCCTGTCCGACGGGATTGTGAGAGGAGGTAAATCATGGTGACTCAACCGGCAACAGAGGCTGGGACCAGTACTCACTGCGCACAAAACAGGAGTTAGTCAGTCATTTTCATTTATAATTGTATCTACATCTGACTTATTTACTTGTGTGATTTTGCCACTAAATATAACGAGTGAATAGCAAATTAACTCCCTGTGTTATTCTAAATAGGTAATTTAACTCCATGTGATAAATAAAAGGGTAAAATACCTCCCTGTGATATCTTAAATAGGCAATTTAACTCCCTGTGATAAGAAAAAGGGCAAAATGCCTCCCCGTGTTTTTATAAAAGAAGCACATTGCCTCCCTCTAAATTGCTCATTTATTCATATCACAGGGAGGTAAATTGCTCATTATTTCATTTGACAGGGAGGTAAATTGCCTATTTCTATATCACAAGGAGGTAAATTGCTCATTATTCATTTCACAGGGAATTAAATTGCCTATTTTTATTTCACAAGGAGGTAAATTGCCCATTAGACATATCACATGGAGTTAACTTGCAAAAAACCCAGAAATAACACGTATGAAGTTTATGTCAAATTGTCAAATTGAAATATAACATAGGGGTATTTTTGCATTTTACTCCAACCATTATACTAATATTATTATTTTACTAAAAAACGAAAGTATTCCTCGCCGTGCATCCAACTTTAATTTGTAGTGCACATTTTTGTAACCTTTTTTCTTTATTAGCCAATAAGTACTTTAACAGATGACAAAGGTAGATTAGATTCTTCAGTTCTGAATTAACCTCTACGTACAACACAGCAAAACATATATCATACTTGTAATAAATCAGTTGTTTCTTTTCTATGTATATATGCTCGAATATATGTCAACTGACATATCACTGAAAAAATGTAATAAAATCCAGTGGAAATTTGTTTCAGGAATAAAGTTGAAAGTCCCAGAAAATCATGGTCAGGTCAATTTTCATGATATGCAAAATCATGCCCATGAATGGATACAGAAATTAAATATTTCATTATGTTTGTGACTTTATATTGTAAAAAAAAACTACTACTATATAAAAGTACAAAATTTTGGAATGGTCCAATAATATTATGGCTATGTACAGAGAAAGATTTAGAGGACCACGAGAAGGGATCGGATTCGATTGAAGATCCGAACCCACAAAAATTGCTATATATCAAACGGATAACTAAACAAAAAATAAAGATGTGCTTGGCTTGGGTTGGTATTAATTAATTATATAGGCTCGTAATTGGGAGAAATTAATTTAGTTGTTGAAAATATTTTTTGGAATCACGATACAAATTTAATTTGGACATGAACTATTTGAGTTATTTACAAAATATATATATCTAATTAGCAAATACGATTTTATGGGTTTTTTTTAGACGATAATTACATCTTTAATTATATAAGGAAATCTACTTGAATCTATTTAATTGATATCAAACATAAAAATAAATTAATTACATTAAACTAGAGAAATACACACACTAGTGAAAGTTAAACATTCATTGAAATGTAAATTGATGTATGTAAATTTCAATAATTTATTTGAGTTAAACTTTGAACATATCAGTATATAATTAAATATGTCTTATTACTAGCAAAGTAGAAAGATTAATATTTACTACCAACAATTACCAACAAATACAAAGAAAAACCTCTAACAAGATTAGTATTATAATTACATCTTCAAACGTAAGATTCTTAAAATGGACCCACCTATTCTCTGAAAACCCTATAATTCTTCTTTGACATTTAAACCATATTTCAATTTTAATTCATATTCCAAATTTCCAAAAATTTGAAATACACTAGGAAAAATACATCCAAACAGGGCCTTATAGACTTATATTAATTTTTACTAAAAACAAGCTAATACAAGCTCCTTAACTTAAGCATTTTGCCAGCTGGTCCAGTGGTCCAGCTCTATAATTAATTAATTTTTTGAGGTAGATACATTTCATTTAGAATTTTACTTAAATTAAAAAATGACTTCCATCATTGCACAAAACTAGCTTTATACGTACTACTAATAAATTACCAAAAGAAAAAATGATACTAAACGGATCTCTTATTTAAAAATTACATGGGATTTGGTTCTTGTACTTGGGTTTTCCTTTCTTCATGAAAACCTTTGTGATTGGACGATTTTTGTTACCTACGTACGCCTATGATTCACTGACTAAAAATAGATTCTGATTCCTTATTTTCTTCTTCGTACATTGTTTTCTGCTAGTTTTACCATATTTATTTTTCCCACGAACCTAATCATTTAAATTTTTACTCCAAAAAACTGTCAACCCATGAGTGGCTAGCTTTTACTATGTGCAGACAAATACGGTATCGGTACATATGGTTGGGATTGTTTTTATTCAGATTGGGTTTAATGTGTAAATACACTTATCTTATATTAATTGCATAAGTTTGGTCAAACTATTTTCTGATTAGAATTTTTCTATACATGCTAAAGGTTTGCCCGAGATATTTTTTGGATGTGCTTCTGCTCGATGGAGTATATAAATGCATGCAAACACATTTGAATTAAAAAGGAAAAAAAAAATCTTTTTGTTATTTCCCAAAATTTACTAGTAAGAAATTAAAAAATATCAATTGACCTTACATATTTTACATACCTAATTTTTATACGAGTCATTGGCATTTTGTTCTCATTTGATAATAATTTACCTCGTTTTGTTTGATAGTTATAGACAAATTATCCCATGTGATTATCAAATTAAATCAAATTATCGAGTTTCAGGCTTAAAATAATATTGGAAGGATGATTTTACTCTTATATGTGTACCTTTACCAACTTATTTATTCAACGTTTTTCTTATATATGTAGCGGATCACCTTCATGTGTCGGTTTACCTTTTTGCGATATTTTGTACGCAACAAGTTATCCCATGTGTTATGTGATGTTAAGCAATCTATTTTCTTGTGTTATTGCATTTGTAGCATTTTACACCTTATTTTACGTAGATAGATAATTTGGTCTCTGTATACATATACTTTGTGTAAATATTTATCATCAAGTATTATGTTAGGCACATCCTTAAAATTAAGGAAGTGCATTAATTGTTTAAAAATTTAAATATGGGGTAATGTGTCTATTGGCTTGGGTATATATATTTTGTCTTTAAAGAATTGGAGATGTCCACTATCTACACAATATTACATACCATGGTAAACTCCCTGATTGGAGTTCTTTTTTTTTTTTGAAGTCCGGCTCTTTGTATTGATTTGTAGGTTTTCTTTTTTTTTTTTTTTTAAATGAAGCTAGATGATTTATCTATTAAATAAAAAATGGTAACATGCATGGTCAGGTCACAAAATCGTTTAATTTTTACATTCTCCTAATAAATATTTGTTGCGGCACCATGCTGAACACGTAGAGGCAGCTTGGCAACCGGGTCAAGCATGGTACAACTCCAAGGACACCGTACAAGACAATTACACTCATGCCAGGTTGGCAACAACCAATCATAAAACCCTACCAACATTTGTTGCTTGGAAATTATGTGGCTACGTACCCCGGTGGATTGAATCCACCGGGATGTTGGATGATCGAGTGACAATTGTGTATAAGATGATCATTTTTTGTCCTCTCACTACAACAAAAATGATCTTTGGTGGCATCAAGCTTAATGGCATTTTGAAGAAATGTGAGAAAAAATGAATACAACTACATTTTTTTAAAATGTCAGGAATTATAAATGTTAAATATACTATTTAGTGACATTTTAATATTATTATGGCCAGGGACGGATCCAGCTTGTTTTTGGGGGGGCCCTGGCCCCCCCAAGAATTTTGAAAAAAATTTAATTTAGTATTATTATTTTATAAATAGTTTACATTAGTCCTCTAATCTTTTAATGCTTAATTATATCCACAATTTATAAGCTATGTTTGTGATTGAAGTACAAAGATGATATAATGTAACCTTTAATTGATTGTTTGATTCGTTTGATATTAACGCTTCATGTTACAACCATAACAATCGAGCTATCAATAATGAAGTTGGTCAAAAATAGGCGTAGAAATAAAATGAAAGATCAATATCTTGTGTGGATTATTTGATTATTTACATTGAAAATAAATTTGTTAAGATTTTTTGTATTTATTCATAGATGAATTTTATGAAATATGAGAACGTCATGTAGAACTTCGATAATTTTTCACTAAATTACTTAAGAATTTTGAATTTAATGTATTTTTCAGTAATATTTTATTCTTAAGTAAATAAAATATATCAAATATCATTGTCAATTAATTTCGATGGTGGTTAAACTCGGCCCCCCCAACTTCCTGATCCTGGATCCGTCCCTGATTATGGCATTTTATAATGTTACATTTTGTTATGATAGTGACATTTAACTTTTAGTCACACCGCTACAAGTGGCAGTTTGGAAAATGTCGTTATATATAGAATGTCACTAGCAAAGACCTTATACACATGTGTTTATCAGTCAATCTCTATGATCCATCGATGTAGGTTGGATATAACCCGCTTGCTTTAGACATTTAAATCAATAACACATTTTATGCAATCTTCAACAAATTCCACATCTATCATACTTTCTTGCAATAAGTAAGGTTTTCTTTTACAGGAAGTTTAATTATGCATTAAACGAAATTATATCAAAAATATAAGTTGCAATAAATTGGGGGTCATACCGATCACAAAAAATCTCATGGCGAAAGGGTCGAAATTGAAATAAAACCATAACATTTACAAATGTTTGCCTACTTGGCAAGGAAGTGGGCCGATTTATTTTCAAATCTGGGAATTTTCTTTAAATTTCATTTCGGTCATTGTTTTTTTAAAAGGTTTATCCCAAAGGAGAAACCTCCTTCCTGTATCAGAGGTCCCTTGACCAGGAAGGATTTAAATCGAGGGATGTGCACGGATGACAGAGTCCTGAGGGAGAGAGCCAACCGGATACCAACCCCAACACAACCCCCACAATATTTCAGTGGAGAATTGTGCCACACGAGGTTCGAACCTGCGTTGCCGGAGGAAAGATTCCCCACATCATCCCAATCCTTACCACTCCGCTAATGCCCCTGTGGACTCATTTATGTCATTGTTGAGCAATGGAGTGTATGCCATGTTGAACTATTGTGATAAAAAAATTACATGTATGTCCGTCTTCGACTTGGACGCAATATTCTCCCTTCATTGGGTACGCAAAAGCACGAGGTACATGTTCACGTATAATTTATCAGAAATAGAAAATCATGTGTTCTAATTCATATATACGATCAATTTCATAGTCACTTTATTAGGCTAATGTGATTGGGCCCGTCACTTGTACCAAGAGTCTTTTCTTTTCAAGAACAACAATAAATATTTGTTAATCATTTAATAACATTTGTTACACGATGTCTATTAGAGGGGTGAAAATCATCTGTACCACAATTTGTGTACCACAATAATGTATCACAAATAAGTATTTTACATATGTACATGTGGGGTGTAGATCCTCTGTACCATTTTTAGTGTACTACACTTGTGTATCACTAATAATTAATTACCACTTATACATTTGATAATTATTTTAATTGTCACATGTACATGTGGCAATTAATTATTAGTGATACACAAGAGTGGTACACTAAAAGTGGTACAGAGAATCTTGAGCCGTACATGTGATAATTATTATAATTGTCACATGTACATATGTGTCAATAAAGCGTCTAGCAAAATCAATAAAGAGGTACGCGCGAGATGCTAATTTAACTAATAAATGACCTATTTCGGTACTTGATCTACAAATAAAAATACCATTACATAGATTAAAACCACGCATTAGTGTCTTACATGATGTAGGGAAATATGTTGAGATAATTTATATTAGTCAAGGATATGTTGGATTTGTGACTTGAGATCCTGTTTGGTAATTGTTAGGGTGTTTATTTCTTATATTAGAAATATTATTATGTTAGGATTCTACTAGCATTTAGAAGAAAACTAGATTAGGAATTTTATTCTTTTTAGTAATGTTGGTATTTTAGGGTTTGTGTCTATATAAAGTTTTGTAAGCCGAAAGACTGAAGATAACTTTTTACTGTTGCTTCTATGAACTTTAGTTATTTTCTCTGTCTTGAGAATAAATTTTCATAGCTTTGACGTTGGTCTGGCTATTTGCACTTCCGTGCTTTGACGTTGGTCTGGCTATTTGCACTTCCGTTCTGCGTTAAGACAGAGAAAATATCTAAAGTTCATAAAAGCAAGAGTAAAAAATTATCTTCAGCCTTTCGGCTTACAAGACTTCACAAACCCTAAAATACCAACATTACTAAAAAGAATAAAACTCCTAATCTAATTTTCTTCTAAATGCTAGTAGAATCCTAACAGAATAATGTTTCTAATATAAGTAATAAACACCCGGAAAATTACCAAACAGGATCTCAAGTCACAAATCCAACATATCCTTGACTAATATAAATTATCTCAAAATATTGCCCATTTTTCCCTACATCATTACATTTGTGAAAGTATTTCGTGAATTAGACAAGTGAATTAGATACTCTTTAATAGTTATGTTGTTGACGAGTGAAAACATATATTGATAATATTTAGATTCATGTTTACCGAGTTTGAGATTTTGTCTGAGTTCAATTCTTTACTTAGCTGCAAGTGAACTAATTAAACTAGAAAAAATGTCAATTGAGCCGAAATAAGAGCTGACTCAAATATTATAATATATTTAAATATTTTTTATTTTACAACTCAAATAAAATATTTTGCAACATAGAGACTCTTATGATTACGCATTAAACATGATCAAATCATGCATCTAACTAACTAACTGAGTAGCAATTCATTGAAACCAACCTTTTATAATTAATTCTTGCTTGGCATCTAATTAAAGCATTGTCGACAGAAAAAAGTTGATGAATAGAATCTAGGGGTGTTGGGCTACAAAGATTTGTTAGTTGGGAAGTAGGTCTGATTAAATTTGTATCTAGTACATTATTTAATAAAATTTAAACCAACACTTAATTAATACTTATGGTAAGTTGCATGAAATGCCACGCAACAGTCACACTATTATTTTATTGCATGCTATCAATACTTGCCAAATAAAGTTAGACCTGAAATTTAATTATAAAAATAAAAATAAAATAAGGTTACCTTGAGACATTGGGCTCATAAATACGTATTAACCAATATCAATATCACAATTCTGTCTCTTCTATAAAATATGACCAGAAAATGAAAGTAGTTGCATGAATTACTCGACGTATTTATTTTCAATTTACTACTAGTATATTGATTCATTGACGAATTATTGTTCTTACACTAATTCTTCTAGATACGTAATCATATTTATTTAATAATCAATTATGAATATAAATTTAATGTGTATGATATAAATTAAGTTTAATATGATGAAATTTCATTCTGGAGCATAAAGAAAGGATTGAGTGTCGGTGTGTGGTATTTGGTAAAGAGGAGAAATGGAAGTGCTGGACATGTCAGAGGCCCAATAACGTGATGGGTGCAGAACCTCTCGAATTATTACATTGGGCCGAATGGTTCGTGGGCCCACTAGTATATAATTTTTTAATTTTTCTTTTAGGAAATTTGAATAGGAAACAACATTATCGAACCATCACGTTATTGGGCCTCTAACATCCTCGGTTAGATCCGGCTCCATTTATATCGGGCCAGGTTTTGTCGAATTCGGATCTTATTCGGATTGTGCTCGGCTCTATATTTTTTAAATTCAATGGATCTTGGTGGAATTTGACTGGATATCGAATCTTTTTCAAATCCGATAAAAAAATTTATTCAAAAAATTACGTTAATATTTTTTCCTAAAACAAGTTTATTAACTTTACAATTTTATTTAATTTTAGTTCACATGTTCAAACATTCTTCACTAATATTCATATTTTCAGACGAAAATATTGGTTTAAATACATTTATAAATTACTATATTCTTAAATTGACGGATTCGCTTCATGCATTTCAGATTACGGATCTTTATAATCGGATCCGGTCCATCAAAATTATTCTAATAAATCGGATTGAATTCGGACGGATCCGGATTGAAATTCGCCCCATTGACAGCCCTAATTAGAGTCAACCGAGTCTAACAAAGCTAAATTAGCTAAGGAATGTTTCACTTCAGTGTCTTGCCATCTGAATTATTCAAGTGTAATTTGTTTGTAATTGAACATTAGTTTGAATAGGTGATCAATCATAATTTTATAATACACGTATGACTTTGTTTATTTTGTGATTGAGTGAGGTGCTACCAAATTGAATTTACAGATTTGGATGTGAAGAATTTTCTATTTAAATGACTTAATTTGAGTGTATTTCAAATTAATTAATTATTTTAATTGAATAAAGTACTCAATGAATATTTTGGACATTGGAGTCCATACAAATGAAATTATCCAAACAAGGTGATGTGTCCAAATTTTGTACCCGAGGGCTATTAAGAGATTACACTAAGTTGACATAAATGAGAGATCTGTAACGTTTTTATCATTTAAATCTTGTAACGTTAGTAACATCTTTATCATAAACTCGTAACGTCTGTAACGTCTTTGTATTTATTGCTTGTAACGTCTTTCCTGAAAAGACTATTGTACCCCTGTATGTACCTATAAATAGGTAGCCCTATTTCCAAACAAAAGGAACTCAATTCACAATTACAATTCCTATACAAATTTTCTCTCGATATAAGTGTGCAGACTTTATTTTATTATTGTGATGTTGTTATAGATCGAAGGGCTTATTTCATCTTTGCCCTGAACATTTTTATACAACAACACAAGGGTTATTGATTTATTATTATTTTTATACTAATTCTAGATCCGTCCTTTCAAGTGAAGCCTTATATTCATTTCACGGACGAAAAATTTAAATTTGAAGAATAGTTTAATTAGGAGAAAATATTTCAAACAACTCTTGTATGCCCATGGCCAACCAACATTTATATTACTTGCACACATTATGAGCTATAAGTAAGGCTGTGCACGATTCGGTAAACCGGTCGTACCGAACCGGAATCGAAAATTCGGTACGTACCGTTTATCGAACCGAAATTTCGGTTCGGTAAACGGTACGCGCCCAATTATCGAACTAGGTTACCTTTCGGTTTTTGGTAATATCGACCGGTTTACCGAACCGAACCGGTAAACCAAATATTCTTTTTTTTAATTATATTCCTTATTTCCCTTCTCTCTGTCAAGTTAGGAAAGACCAATTTAGAAAAATAGTTATTCATCTCTAAGTCGCTATATAGCTATATAACCTAACGTTTCAATTTCAATTTTCAACCCAACGTCTCCCGCCGCTGCACCACCCGCCGCTGTCGCACACCCCTGATCCTCCGCCACCATCTCTCTCGGCCCACAGGTATAGTTCAAAACCCAACCCCTCTTTGGACCTGATCATTTAGAAGCCATGTTTGTGAAAGTATAGAAGTAAGAATATTTTAATGGTAGTTAAAGAAGCTTCATCTACTGCCTGGGACCATAAATCTCATTTTAATTGAAGTTTTAAAACCAATTTGAATTGATTTTCTATTTTGATTTTTGAGGCAGGCCAAGGGAAAACACCCCTTGGAGCTGTTATGTTGCAAAAACTGTTATGTTTTATGTTTTTTTCATGAAATAGATTATTAGTGAATTTGGTATTAAGACTTTGGGAATTTTGTAACTCTTATGCTTAAATGATTTATATGAATTTAAGATGATTTATTTATGTTGATTGTTTTAACTTTAAGATTGTTGAATATTTATTAGATTAAGAGTGATTTTGGATATTAGAAAACCATTAGTCAGTGGGTTTTGGCTGAAACAGGGGATTTGGGTTGATTTCAAGTATGAAAAATTGGGTGTCTTTTGTTATAAATGTGGTAGGATTGGTCAGAATTATAGGACTTGTATGTTTCTTCCCCAGCAGGAAATGGAGTTTGAGACTTATCAAAAAAAAAAAAAAAAAAAAAAAAAAGAAAAAACTGGACAAAGAGCATAAAACAACTCCTTAAATTTTCGGTATTTTTTTGTACCAAATCATACCGAATCGTACTGATCGGTATTTTACCAAACCGTACCGAAATTTTCGGTTTGGCAAACGGTACACGATCTGAAATTATCGAACCGACCAGAATACCGAAATTCGGTATGGTTTTACCGTATGCACAACCCTAGCTATAAGTATATCGTCATGACTATTTTGTATATTAAATATCGAACAATTTAATTAATTACTTAATCATTTTTTTCTTTTTCTTTTTTTAGAATAATTATTAACCATTTTTTTAATAATATTAAATAGTATATTCAATGCTAGCTTTAGTTGTTCTAAAAAAAAAAATACTTGTATCAATTATTCACTTATTTGTAAGAAAATAATTTTATTTTAAGAAATGGAGCGTGTTCGAGTTTGAAACCTCCTAAAAATAAAATGATGCACGAAAAATAGCTTCCCTTGTCGTTAACGGTTAAATAGTCAAATAAATAGGGTACACAAAATTCAAAACCCTTGTCGTCATATTTGTAGGTTCCCTTGAATTCACTTTGGCAGGTAGAAGCCTGAATATTCCGAGGTCTTAATACCCGTTTGTAGTACCAAGAAGCGTTTTTAACGTGATCTTACAATTTAATTTCGGGAATTGCTAATTTTGTTGATGAAATTCTGCCTGGGTTTGATTAGGGCTTGAAGTTTTTGATCCTGTAACGTGATTATTCCTTTTTTTTTTTTGGGAAACCGTTTCGAGACTCGTTTGTCATATTAAGTGAGAACCTCTTCCAAAAGTATTCGAACTTGAGTTCGCTATTTTGTAGACTAATACTTTCCACGAGACCAATCACTTGTTGACAGTGAATTTTTCCTTTTTAAGTCAAAATTTATATATAGTTCATGCTCTGACTATAGGGGTGTCTGCAAGAGCTTTTAAAAAATACTTTTTTCTTTTTTTGTGCTTAAGACTTTGATAGTGTTTGTAAGTAGGTGCTTCTGCTATTGCTTCTTCAACTGAAAAGCAGGTTAGCAAGAAGCAACCAATGAGGTGTTTATTCTATTGCTTCTTTTAGGTGGCATTTTCGTAATAATTAAAGCTTCTTTTTTTTATATATTTGCAAACACCTCTTGCTTTTGAATAAAAGTACTTATTTTTTACTTTTGCTTTAAGCAACTGCTTTTGGGTTTCCAAAAGCATTTGCAAACACCCCTTATATAAGAGTATTTTATTAGTTGGATGTGTGTATTTATTGTGGATATGTTATTGACACTGTGCTTTGGGTTGGAATAGAATAAACAAGTTTGGTTTGAACTTGTTTATTAGTGGTGAAAAGAGTCGATTAGTATCTAACACTACATAATTTATCAAATATATTGTTCAAGCTTGTTTTTTTAAAATGTAAATGAGCGAGCTTTTACTGAAAGAGCTCGAGTTGAAAATCAAGAAGCTTTGTTTGATTTTCGTACCTATTTGGTATGGAGTTTTTAAATTGGGTTGATTGCTTTGCTTGTACAGGGTTTTAAACTGATAGGATTGTTTGGTCCCTTTGTTACTTGTGGTTCTTTTTTAATGGTCGGAGTTCTTCAGAATAGCAAGCTAATTAGACGTTCTTCATGCAGTAACAAATGAGTATAGGCGAGACGAGGCAATTCAATGAGGGACCGTTTTCTTCCAGTAAAAGCAAATTCAATAACGCAGCTGAAGCTGATACATCTTTTGGTGCGAAAGAGAAATCTCGTTTGTGGTATATTTTCAATGATCCCGATTTTGATGATTTCTCATTAGATTCACTGGTGAGAGCACACCTGCGTGCTGAAAACTATTCCGAGCAGTCAACCAAAGAAATCAAGGGTACACCAAAATCCGAGAGAGATTTTGGTAAGGACGGAAAAGATGAGGCTAAGTGTCAAAAAGGAGATGGAGATGGTTTGCCTTTTGTTGAGAGCTCTATAATCGGTGAACGAGAAAAGCTTAAGGAAACAGATGAATATAAAAGAGCACAAGAAGAAGAATTGGCTTCCAGGAAACAAGCATTAGAAATCCAGGTTTAGAATTCATCATGGTTCCCTATTTTGTGATATTTGATCCTTTTCTTTTCTTTCGTGAAACTGAAGTAATGTTTGTTGCATAAAATCTGCCTGTTCTTCTATTAAAGGCTGAAGAAGCGAGGAATCAGAGGCGGATGCGGAAGAGAGAAAGAGCTGAGTGTACAAGATTGATGGACATTGAAAGAAGAACAAAGCAGCGTTTAGAGGAGATACGCAACGCACAAAAGAAGGTTCGTTGATTTTACCTTTTTCATTTCTTGGGCAAAATTTTCAGACGAGTATGGATTGAATGTATTTAGATGAGTATGATTAAGTAAAAGAATATTATTTTGTAGAACGAGGAAAATATGAACTTGAAGGAGGTAATCCGTGCTGAAATTAGGAAGGACCTCAACAACTTTGAACTTTCGTGTCTCAGTATGGCTTCTCTTTTGCATTGGTTAGGAGTCCGTATGAGAGGTTGGCCTAACCCTTCGCCACAAGAGGTTGGTTATTCAGATTTGTTTGTGGCTATATTTTATGTAACTTGATCTAATCTACATATGATCTTTATATTGTTATTCTGATCCTGAAATTCAACATTTTGTAGGTTCAAGCAGCGTACAAAAAGGCATTGCTGACCTTTCATCCCGATCGAACCTCACAATCTGATATCCGTAAACAAGTTGAAGCTGAAGAGAAATTTAAACTTATCAATCGCTTGAAAGGGAAATTCCCACCTTTCTAATTATGACACTCAGAGAGCTTTCTGCATAGTTTTTGTAGTTTCAGCTTCAACACATGTTTTAAACAACTGCGCAACCCTGTGTAGTGATGAATGCGCCGCTCACAATCTTGCTAAATGGGCCTTTTTGTCTAAACGCTACTTTTTTTTTTTTGTCTTGTAACTCCCTCCCGTTGGGTGTTTTTTGCGATGGGGGGATTCCCTATCGTAGACTCTTTTGTGTTTTAATTTATTTCGTGCAATGAAAGTGTACTTATAGATAATAGCTATATTACGTAGAGTGTGTTTGCGAACTTTGTTGCAAACAACTTATCGGTTTTTTTTAATCTCGAACGTAACAATTTGGTGTTTGCAAAATTAGCTTCAGCTTATCTCAAAATAAGTTATAAGCTGTAAGCTTTTCTTGAGGTGTTTCTGCTTATATTGAACTTAACTCACAATCTCCTGCCTTAACTTATTTGCTAGAGTTTGCAAACACACCCGTACTATGTAAGATTTTGAGAGGGTGATGCAAATAGGTTTCAACAAAAAATGTAGAGGTAGATGGCTTTATTAAACTTCCTCTTTTGGAAATGAATTCGATTATGCGAGTGTGATTCATTTCAGGCCATCTCCAGCAGAACCAGGCAATAGGCCCCTCCTGCCTGCTTGCTTGCCTGCCTTGCCAAGTTAGTCATCTCCAGCCGAATCAACAATTCAAAATATTTATTTCAATCTCAAACTTTCCCCACTCTCACTTAACTATAACAACAACAACAACAACAACAACAATCATAATAATGATAATAATAATAATAATAATAATAATAATAATAATAATAAACGTTCAATTTAAAAGAAATTAATAATAGTGAATTAAATTTGTTAAACGAGACCTATAGTGAATTAACTTATATCTTTTTTATACATTTAAATTATATTCTTGCAGGACTTATAATTTATAAATTTATCCTACAATTAACTTAACTTATAACTTGTAGGCAAAACAACAAAAAAAAAAAAAAAAAAAAAAAGGAAAATGGAAGGCACGGCAATAAGACACAACATGCAATAATACACTAAAATAAACAAAGAAAGAAAGAAAGAAAGAAGAAGACAATTGGACAAAAAAAAAAAAGGGACAGGAGCGTGAGCCTGCTGGCAGGGAGGGAGGCAACTCCCCCCGGATGTTTGCCTGCCAGCTCCAAGGGAGCTCTTTTCCAGCCGAAGGGGGAGTTGTTGCTTGCCTCCCCCTTCCGCTGGAGATGGTCTCATATATGCGAGTAACGTTAATTTGGATTGACGGATTTGTGGGGTAAAAAACATCATATCCACCACAAATGTGTTTTGCATAAAACTCCATGTTGTTTCATATAATTCCTTTATGTTTTACAAAATGGTGTAAATTCTCCATTTCGTCTTTAAATTATTAAGTCCGTGAGTTTATTTTGAATTTAATATTATTTTACCCTTCATACTTAATCTAATTATATACTATTAAACTAATTACTCAAGGTGATTGGACTAAGTGGTAGTGACTTGCGGCCCCCAGAGGCGAGCCTCAAGTTCGTATCCTACTGCCACACTAGGGAGGACTTATACCATTTGAACTCTTCGGTCCGAACTGTATATAAAAAAATAAACAAATTAAACTAATTTGCCTTTATATGTAAAATTAATAAATGATATTTAATATATATTTGAAAAAAGCATTTTTTATTAAATAATCTAATATTCACACATTATTAAAATAAATTAATAATTTTATATATTATCAGTAGAATTATTAATTTTTAATGAAATATTTTGGGAAAAATGCATATTACTACCCTGTGATATCAAAAACCTGCAAAAAACTACCATGTGAATTTTTTTTTGCACCAGACTTCCTTGTGTTTTCAGAAACCCTGCAAATTACACCCATTCTCCGTTAATCACTGACACCGTTAATTTTTAATAGAATTGCCTAAATTACCCCTTATATATTAATAAAAAAATTATATTTTTATTAACGGAAAAAATGCATATTACTACCCTGTGATATCGAAAACTTGCAAAAAACTACCCTGTGAATTTTTGTTTGCACCATACTTCTTTGTTTTTTCAAAAACCCTGCAAATTACACCCATTTTGCGTTAATCATTGACACCGTTAATTTTTAATTGAATTGCCTAAATTACCCCTTATATATTAATAAAAAAATATATTTTTACAATAACAAAAACTCTCACTAATTTTTTTCTCTCGTTTCTCATATGGAACAAACAAAGAAAAGAAGAGATATTATGTGCGAAGTTTAAAAGATACAAAATTATTGGTATAGTATAAAAGTATAAAGGAGTTTGAACAATCGTTTAAAAGTATAAAGGAGTTTGAACAATCGTTTAAAAGTACAAGAATTTTTTGCGCAAACATTAAAAAATATGAATTACTTTTCTACAAATTTTAAGAAAAACATAGAAGTTTTTTGCAAACATTTCAAAGCATAAGGAAGTTTGACGCAAACTTCCAAAAGTACAAGGAAGTTTTTTGCAAACGACGGAAAACACAAGGAACTTTTACGCAAACTTTAAAAAACACAAGGAAGTTTTCTGCAAACTTAAAAAAAACACAAGGAGGTTTTATGCAGACTTTAAAAAACACAAGGAAGTTTTCTGCAAAGATTCAAAGTTACAAGGGTATTCTTGTCATTTTGAATGAAAAATTACGTCAGAAACAAAAAAATTCGCATATTTGACGCGTAGAATGCACGCGCGTAAAAAAATTGACGGAGGGTGACGAAATGGGTATAATTTGCAGGGTTTTTGAAAACACTAGAAGTCTGGTGCAAAAAAAATTTTACATGATAGCTTTTAACATATTTCCGATATCATAGGTAAGTACTATGCATTTTCCTCCTCGAAATGTTTTAGGGAAAAAACCTTTCTTCTTTCCCACACCTCCATTAAACTCCCTTCCCCACAATGGAACCCAGCGGGGTGAGGTGGAGGGTACGGGAAGAAGAAAGCTTTTTCATTTTTTTCAAAAAGGGATATTTTGGTAATTCTATAATTTAATTTGATGAAAAAGCATGAGACACATTCCCTGTTATTTTGGATGAAAAGGTTTTGGTGTAATATTTTTATTTTATTTTAGCCAAATGAACTGTAAAATATTTTGGTAATCTTCCTCATGTGATTCTCGTGGCAATCTGAAGCTATTTCCAATTTTTTTCTTTATCACTAACTGCAAGTTAATGCTTTAGTTCCAGTCACAGAGTCTGCCGACGAATCTTCTCCCAGTTACAAAAATCATCCCCTCGTTCAGTTCTCTTCAGCAATTCTTTGATTAATTTTTCCTAGTTGGTTCCCCTGTATAGAATTTCACTTCGGCAGGTAAAATTTAAAATTGATTTTTCCAGCTGTTAATTATTTTTCGACTTCATAATGGGTTAAGAAGTTCTTTCTAGGTCAGGGTTTGAAAATTTTGTTTAATTTTTCCTCTTGACTGCCTATTTTTCCATTTACTAGTGTGATTTTTTTCATTCAGTGAATATTTGTAGTGTATGTCTGAGTATATATTAGTATTTTATTAGTTTCATGAGTGAGTGTTATTTGTTATTTTATTAGTTTCATATGCCAGTGAAATGCAAAATGAATTTGTGAAGTTAATTGTGGTTCTTCTAGGGTTTGAGATTTCTATCTATTTATTAAATAGAGAACTCTCCAAAATGCAACATTTTTCTGATTTATTAGTATTATTTCTTTTAATAGTTATAGACTTCTAATGTGAACTTAAATTCCCTATTACATTTATGCTTATGTCTTTGTTGTGCCAAATGATCTGACCTCTGGTTTTCTGGTAATGACTGCTTGATTTGGTTTGTTCTCATCTTTTACTAGGGTGATTTAATTATAGGATCTAAACTCCAACATCTGCTTTATAATTTAAAATTAGTGAGTAGTTCCTGGCATTGCAATGCCTGAATTATTGATCTGTGACGCCGGATGGATGAATGCTGCATTTGTTTGTTTATTTATTTAAATTTGTCGATAGCAAGTTATTCTGATAGGTCATTTTCATCGATCTGCCATGCCTGAATTTTTGTACTTTATGCAGTAGCAAATGAGCAGAATATCAATGGGTCATTCATATCCCAGACCTTGTTCTGCGAGTAAAACATTGACAGGCAAAAGCTGTGAGGAAACTGAAAAAGTTATTCTGATAGATGTGGATTCCAAACATTTTGACAGCATCATTTTCATTGATGTTCCTGAATCCTTGTCCAAAAAAAGTGAAAGTCCTAGTATGCCTATGAAAGACAGGAAGTGTTTTTTTAAGAATGTAATTTACATTGATGATGATGAAGAAGAAACCCCCGACAGTCACCACTATGTTATTGGTGAATCAGAAAATGATTCATCTGAGCATGATAATTATCCTGATTGTGAGTTTAGGGAAGATTCTCGAAAATTTCGACAGCAATGTAGAAGGAGAGATACACAAAATGGTACTTCACGGGGTATTAATGGGGATCACAACCAAAAACCAGAAGGTGAGACCAGACAATATAAGAAGGGACCATTTTCTTCCAGTAAAAGCAAATTCAAGAACACAGATGATACTCACTCGTTTGGTGTGAAAGAGAATGCTCATCTGTGGTGCAGCAATATTTTTAATGATCCCGATTTTGATGATTTCTCATTAGATTCGCTGGTGAGAGCACACCTGCGTGATAATAAGTTTGATCCTCCCAAGAAGCAGTCAACTAAAGGGTCCCATTTTAATGAAGGCAAACTTCGGCAGGATGATTATTTGTCTCATCGTCTACGTAAGGAGGGTAAAGATGATCATCTGCATGGCCCAAATGGAGATGATTTGCCTTCTGTTGGAAGCTGTATAATCAATGAAAAAGAAATGCTTAAGGAAACAGATGAATATAAAAGAGCAATAGAAGAAGAATTGGCTTCTCGGAAACGAGCATTACAAATCCAGGTCTAAGATCCTCATTGTTTTTTAATTTGTGATAGTGCTTAAAGTTGGTTTATATTTCCACTCACTTTCTATGTTTGATCTTTTTCTTTTCTTTCATGAAACTGAGAAAAACTGTGTTGCATGTTTACGGTCTTCAAGGTTGCTAGATTTCAATTTCGGCAATCTATATGAAATAGTTCTTTTTCATTTTGTGACTTTTGTCTAAATTTGTTGAAGTGGCCCTTAATGAGGTTTAATTATGATCTATGCCTTTCTTTTAATAGCTTCCAATAGATTCCAGGTTTGAGAAAAAAATTATTTTCTGTTTGAATGAAAATAAAGTAGAAGGTTGCACATTATAAGTAGAATAGTTTAATTAGGAGAAAATATTTCAAACAACTCTTGTATGCCCATGGCCAACCAACATTTATATTACTTGCACACATTATGAGCTATAAGTAAGGCTGTGCACGATTCGGTAAACCGGTCGTACCGAACCGGAACCGAAAATTCGGTACGTACCGTTTATCGAACCGAAATTTCAGTTCGGTAAACGGTACGCGCCCAATTATCGAACTAGGTTACCTTTCGGTTTTCGATAATACCGACCGGTTTACCGAACCGAACCGGTAAACCAAATATTTTTTTTTTAAATTATATTCCTTATTTCCCTTCTCTCTGTCAAGTTAGGAAAGACCAATTTAGAAAAATAGTTATTCATCTCTAAGTCGCTATATAGCTATATAACCTAACGTTTCAATTTCAATTTTCAACCCAACGTCTCCCGCCGCTGCACCACCCGCCGCTGTCGCACACCCCTGATCCTCCGCCACCATCTCTCTCGGCCCACAGGTATAGTTCAAAACCCAACCCCTCTTTGGACCTGATCATTTAGAACCCATGTTTGTGAAAGTATAGAAGTAAGAATATTTTAATGGTAGTTAAAGAAGCTTCATCTACTGCCTGGGACCATAAATCTCATTTTAATTGAAGTTTTAAAACCAATTTGAATTGATTTTCTATTTTGATTTTTGAGGCAGGCCAAGGGAAAACACCCCTTGGAGCTGTTATGTTGCAAAAACTGTTATGTTTTATGTTTTTTTTCATGAAATAGATTATTAGTGAATTTGGTATTAAGACTTTGGGAATTTTGTAACTCTTATGCTTAAATGATTTATATGAATTTAAGATGATTTATTTATGTTGATTGTTTTAACTTTAAGATTGTTGAATATTTATTAGATTAAGAGTGATTTTGGATATTAGAAAACCATTAGTCAGTGGGTTTTGGCTGAAACAGGGGATTTGGGTTGATTTCAAGTATGAAAAATTGGGTGTCTTTTGTTATAAATGTGGTAGGATTGGTCAGAATTATAGGACTTGTATGTTTCTTCCCCAGCAGGAAATGGAGTTTGAGACTTATCAAAAAAAAAAAAAAAAAAAAAAAAAACTGGACAAAGAGCACAAAACAACTCCTTAAATTTTCGGTATTTTTTTGTACCAAATCATACCGCATCGTACCGATCGGTATTTTACCGAACCGTACTGAAATTTTCGGTTTGGCAAACGGTACACGATCTGAAATTACCGAACCGACCAGGATACCGAAATTCGGTACGGTTTTACCGTTTGCACAGCCCTAGCCTATAAGTATATCGTCATGACTATTTTGTAGATTAAATATCGAACAATTTAATTAATCACTTAATCATTTTTTTCTTTTTCTTTTTGTAGAATAATTATTAACCACTTTTTTAATAATATTAAATAGTATATTCAATGCTAGCTTTAGTTGTTCTAAAAAAAAATACTTGTATCAATTATTCACTTATTTGTAAGAAAATAATTTTATTTTAAGAAATGGAGCGTGTTCGAGTTTGAAACCTCCTAAAAATAAAATGATGCACGAAAAATAGCTTCCCTCGTCGTTAACGGTTAAATAGTCAAATAAATAGGGTACACAAAATTCAAAACCCTCGTAATTTTTGTATGTTCCCTTGAATTCACTTTGGCAGGTAAAAGCTTGAATTTTCCGAGGTCTTAATACCCGTTTGTAGTACCAAGAAGCGTTTTTAACGTGATCTTACAATTTAATTTCGGGAATTGCTAATTTTGTTGATGAAATTCTGCCTGGGTTTGATTAGGGCTTGAAGTTTTTGATCATGTAAAGTGATTATTCCTTTTTTTTTTTGGGAAACCGTTTCGAGACGCGTTTGTCATATTAAGTGGTAACCTCTTCCAAAAGTATTCGAACTTGAGTTCGCTATTTTGTAGAGTAGTACTTTCCACGAGACCAATCACTTGTTGACAGTGAATTTTTCCTTTTTAAGTCAAAATTTATATATAGTTCATGCTCGACTATATAAGAGTATTTTATTAGTTGGATGTGTGTATTTATTGTGGATATGTATTTGACACTGTGTTTTGGGTTGGAATTGAATAAACAAGTTTGGTTTGAACTTGTTTATTAGAGGTGTAAAAGAGTCGATTTGTATCAAACACTACATAATTTATCAAATGAAATATTGTTCAAGCTTTTTTTTTTAAATGTAAATGAGAGCTCGAGTTGAAAATCAAGAAGCTTTGTTTGATTTTCGTACGTATTTGTTATGGAGTTTTTAAATTGGGTTGATTGCTTTGCTTGTACAGGTTTTTAAACTGATAGGATTGTTTGGTCCCTTTGTTACTTGTGGTTCTTTTTTAATGGTCGGAGTTCTTCAGAATAGCAAGCTAATTAGATGTTCTTGATGCAGTAACAAATGAGTATAGGCGAGACGAGGCAATACAATGAGGGACCATTTTCTTCCAGTAAAAGCAAATTCAATAACGCAGCTGAAGCTGATACATCTTTTGGTGTGAAAGAGAAAACTCGTTTGTGGTATATTTTCAATGATCCCGATTTTGATGATTTTTCATTAGATTCACTGGTGAGAGCACATCTGCGTGCTGAAAATTATTCCGAGCAGTCAACCAAAGAAGTCAAGGGTACACCAAAATCCGAGAGAGATTTTGGTAAGGACGGAAAAGATGAGGCTAAGTGTCAAAAAGGAGATGGAGATGGTTTGCCTTTTGTTGAGAGCTCTATAATCGGTGAACGAGAAAAGCTTAAGGAAACAGATGAATATAAAAGAGCACAAGAAGAAGAATTGGCTTCCAGGAAACAAGCATTAGAAATCCAGGTTTAGAATTCATCATGGTTCCCTATTTTGTGATATTTGATCCTTTTCTTTTCTTTCGTGAAACTGAAGTAATATTTGTTGCATAAAATCTGCATGTTCTTCTATTAAAGGCTGAAGAAGCGAGGAATGAGAGGCGGATGCGGAAGAGAGAAAGAGCTGAGTGTACAAGATTGATGGACATTGAAAGAAGAACAAAGCAGCGTTTAGAGGAGATACGCGACGCACAATAGAAGGTTCGTTGATTTTACCTTTTTCATTTCTTGGGCAAAATTTTCAGACGAGTATGGATTGAATGTATTTAGATGAGTATGATTAAGTAAAAGAATATTATTTTGTAGAACGAGGAAAATATGAACTTGAAGGAGGTAATCCGTGCTGAAATTAGGAAGGACCTCAACAACTTTGAACTTTCGTGTCGCAGTATGGCTTCTCTTTTGCATTGGTTAGGAGTCCATATGAGAGGTTGGCCTAACCCTTCACCACAAGAGGTTGGTTATTCAGATTTGTTTGTGGCTATATTGTATGTAACTTACATATGATCTTTATATTGTTATTCTGATCCTGAAATTCAACATTTTGTAGGTTCAAGCAGCGTACAAAAAGGCATTGCTGACCTTTCATCCCGATCGAACCTCACAATCTGATATCCGTAAACAAGTTGAAGCTGAAGAGAAATTTAAACTTATCAATCGCTTGAAAGGGAAATTCCCACCTTTCTAATTATGACACTCATAGAGCTTTCTGCATAGTTTTTGTAGTTTCAGCTTCAACACATGTTTTAAACAACTGTGCAACCCTGTGTAGTGATGAATGCGCCGCTCACAATCTTGGTAAATGGGCCTTTTTGTCTAAACGCTACTTTGTTTTTTTTTTGCCTTGTAACTCCCTTCCGTTGGGTGTTTTTTGCGATGGGGGGATTCCCTATCGTAGACTCTTTTGTATTTTAATTTATTTCGTGCAATGAAAGTTTGCTTATGGATAATAGCTATATTACGTAGAGTGTGTTTGCGAACTTTGTTGCAAACAACTTATCGGTTTTTTTTAACCTCGAACGCAACAATCTGGTGTTTGCAAAATTAGCTTCAGCTTATCTCAAAATAAGTTATAAGCTGTAAGCTTCTTGAGGTGTTTCTGCTTATACTGGACTTACCTCACAATCTCCTGCCTTAACTTATTTTCTAGAGTTTGCAAATACACCCGTACTATGTAAGATTTTGAGGGGTGAAAATCCTCTGTACCACAAATGTGTATCACAAATAAATAATTGACACATGTACATGTGACAATTAAAATTAATTGTCACATGTACATGTGTCAATTATTTATTTGTGATACACATTTATGGTACACAAATTGTGGTACAGAGGATCTTGAGCCGATTTTGGGCAATAGATCCTCTGTACCACAATTTATGTACCACAATTTATTTACCACAAGTGTGTACCACAAATGAGTAATTGACACATGTATATATAATAATTATTATAATTATCATATATACAGGTGTCTATTACTAATTTGTGGTACACACTTATGGTACACAAATTGTGGTACAGAGGATCTTGAGTCCCGATTTTGAGAGGGTGATGCAAATCAGTTTCAACAAAAAATGTAGAGGTAGTGACTTGCGACCCCTAGAGGCGATACTCAAGTTCGTATCCTACTGGAGACACCATACTAGGGAGGAGTTATATCATTTGAACTATTCGGTCCGAGCTGTATATAAAATTAAACTAATTTGATTTTATATGTAAAATTAATAAATGATATTTAATATATATCTGAATAAAGCCTTTTTTATTAAATAATCTAATATTCACATATTATTAAAGTAATATAATAATTTCATATATTATCAGTAGAATTATTAATATTTTATGAAATCTTTTAGGAAAAAACTTCTCTTCTTTCCCACACCTCCGTTAAACTCCCCTCCCCACAATGGAACCCAGCGGGGTGAGGTGGAGGGTACGGGAAGAAGAAAGCTTTTTCATTTTTTTCAAAAAGGGATATTTTGGTAATTCTATAATTTAATTTGATGAAAAAGCATGAGACACATTCCCTGTTATTTTGGATGAAAAGGTTTTTGAGTAATATTTTTATTTTATTTTAGCCAAATGAACTGTAAAATATTTTGGTAATCTTCCTCATGTGATTCTCGTGGCAATCTGAAGCTATTTCCAATTTTTTTCTTTATCACTAACTGCAAGATAATGCTTTAGTTCCAGTCACAGAGTCTGCCGACGAATCTTCTCCCAGTTACAAAAATCATCCCCTCGTTCAGTTCTCTTCAGCAATTCTTTGATTAATTTTTCCTAGTTGGTTCCCCTGTATAGAATTTCACTTCGGCAGGTAAAATTTCAGCTGTTAATTATTTTTCGACTTCCTAATGGGTTAATGAAGTTCTTTCTAGGTCAGGGTTTGAAAATTTTGTTTAATTTTTCCTCTTGACTGCCTATTTTTCCATTTACTAGTGTGATTTTTTTCATTCAGTGAATATTTGTTGTTAATGTCTGTGTATATATCAGTATTTTATTAGTTGCATGAGTGATTGTTATTTGTTATGGTGTTTTTATATAATTCTAGGGTTTTTAATCTATTTCATATGCCAGTGAAATGCAAAATGAATTTGTGAAGTTAGTTGTGGTTCTTCTAGGGTTTGAGATTTCTATCTATTTATTAAATAGAAAACTCTCCAAAATGCAACATTTTTCTGATTTATTAGTATTATTTCTTTTAATAGTTATAGACTTCTAATGTGAACTTAAATTCCCTATTACATTTATGCTTATGTCTTTGTTGTGCCAAATGATTTGACCTCTGGTTTTCTGGTAATGACTGCTTGATTTGGTTTGTTCTCATCTTTTACTATGGTGATTTAATTATAGGATCTAAACTCCAACATCGGAATTTTCGTGGCTATCCTCTGAGGTAGCCACCATCCACCATGTTAGTGGGTAAAAGTGACCTAACATGACAGATGGTGGCTACCCAGAGGGTAGCCACGAATATTCCCTCCAACATCTGCTTGATAATTTAAAATTAGTGAGTAGTTCCTGGCATTGCAATGCCTGAATTATTGATCTGTGACGCCGGATGGATGAATGCTGCATTTGTTTGTTGATTTATTTAAATTTGTCAATAGCAAGTTATTCTGATAGGTCATTTTCATCGATCTGCCATGACTGAATTTTTGTACTTTATGCAGTAGCAAATGAGCAGAATATCAATGGGTCATTCATATCCCAGACCTTGTTCTGCGAGTAAAACATTGACAGGCAAAACCAGTGAGGAAACTGAAAAAGTTATTCTGATAGATGTGGATTCCAAACATTTTGACAGCATCATTTTCATTGATGTTCCTGAATCCTTGTCCAAAAAAAGTGAAAGTCCTAGTATGCCTATGAAAGACAGGAAGTGTTTATTTAAGAATGTAATTTACATTGATGATGATGAAGAAGAAACCCCCGACAGTCACCACTATGTTATTGGTGAATCAGAAAATGATTCATCTGAGCATGATAACTATCCTGATTGTGAATTTAGGGAAGATTCTCGAAAATTTCAACAGCATTGTAGAAGGAAAGATACACAAAATGGTACTTCACGGGGTATTAACGAGGATCACAACCAAAAACCAGAAGGTGAGACCAGACAATATAAGAAGGGACCATTTTCTTCCAGTACAAGCAAATTCAAGAACACAAATGATACTCACTCGTTTGGTGTGAAAGAGAATGCTCATCTTTGGTGCAGCAATATTTTTAATGATCCCGATTTTGATGATTTCTCATTAGATTCACTGGTGAGAGCACACCTGCGTGATAATAAGTTTGATCCTCCCAAGAAGCAGTCAACTAAAGGGTCCCATTTTAACGAAGGCAAACTTCGGCAGGATGATTCTTTGTCTCATCGTCTACGTAAGGAGGGTAAAGATGATCATCTGCATGGCCCAAATGGAGATGATTTGCCTTCTGTTGGGAGCTGTATAATCAATGAAAAAGAAATGCTTAAGGAAACAGATGAATATAAAAGAGCAATTGAAGAAGAATTGGCTTCTCGGAAACGAGCATTACAAATCCAGGTCTAGGATCCTCATTGTTTTTTAATTTGTGATAGTGCTTAAAGTTGGTTTATATTTCCACTCACTTTCTATGTTTGATCTTTTTCTTTTCTTTCATGAAACTGAGAAAAACTGTGTTGCATGTTTACGGTCTTCAAGGTTGCTAGATTTCAATTTCGGCAATCTATATGAAATAGTTCTTTTTCATTTTGTCTAAATTTGTTGAAGTGGCCCTTAATGAGGTTTAATTATGATCTATGCCTTTCCTTTAATAGCTTCCAATAGATTCCAGGTTTGGGAAAAAAATCATTTTCTGTTTGAATGAAAATAAAGTAGAAGGTTGCACATTATAAGGTCTTGGTGTTACAAGTGTACTGGTCAGAGGTGGGAAAGATTTGCAGAGATGGTGTGGCGAGTGCAATTTTGTTAATCAGTTTCAGTTTTGATAATTATATATTATTGCTTGACTACTAGGAATTTTGTAGCATATTAGGCCAGCACATATTAAACAGAGACCTAATGTTTGCATCTTGCAAATAATGATGTAGATATATTTGAAGTAATCGGACTTGGCTGAGTTAGTCCTAATCCAAAAATGGCTGAATGGGGAGATTTAAGGGCTTTTTTTTTTTTTTTTGGTGTGTGTGTGTTCCCGAAAAGAGGATAACTTTTATGTTCTTTTCAGAAGTGTACATGGAAGGCTTGATTTCCCACATTACAACTTCTAGTTTATTTCCCTAATCCTTCTTATTTTTCTACTATTAATGCGGATATACATCAACATATCAAATATTTTGGGTGACTGCCAAAACTTATTTCTATGCCAAAGATATATAATATGTTTGTTCTTGTAATTATTGTAGGCTGAAGAAGCACAACATCTACGGCTGATGTTGAAGAGAAAAAAAGCTGAGAGTATGCGTGTGTTTGACATGGAAAGAAGACAAAAGCAGCGTGTAGAGGAGATGCGCATTACACAAAAGAAGGTCCGTTTTTTTTCTTATTTTTAGCAATTTTATGTACTTCCTATTATTCACTTGAATTTATTTAATGTGGATTATATGTATTCCAACAAGGATGATTAAGTAAAAAACTCTTGTAAAGGATGCGGAAAATATGAACTTGAAGGAGGTAATGCGTGCCAAAATTATCGAGGACCTCAAGAGACTTGAACTTTCTTGCCGCAGTTTGGCTTCTCTGTTGCATGCCTTAGGAATCCATATGGGAGGTTGGCCTAATCCATCGTCACAAGAGGTTGGTAATATTTCTTGGCCAAATGTTTTAAATTTTCAAACCGAATTCTCATATGAATAAATTATCATTGTGAGGGTTAGTTGATTTTATGGAATTACTTTTTTCTTGAATTACATTTCCCTACATTTTGATGATATTTTCAGAAGCTCGCTATAAGTGCTTCTCAGCTTCCAACTAAAATTTAGCAAGCTAGAATTAGTGGATCATCTGCTTTATTTAGTTGATAAAAAAGATTACATATATATGGATCTTGGAGGATGATTTGGACAATTATATGTCAACTTGGTTTTAGTATCCCTTAATGACCCCTTATTAATATTACAGTAGTTCTTAGACAAAGAATTACTATTATAATATTATTCAACAATCAACACTCTGCAGGTGTAGTGAAGTGCCATGAGTATGCAAGTAATATAATTTCATTTACTTCTGTTATTGTAAATTTCTTTATAATTTTGCACTGACTTAATTTTGAATATTTACAAGTTGTTTCCATCACAAAATCAATCAACAATATTATATAGGAACAAAAAAAAATTAAATATTAAAAATTAACAATGACAGAGTAGTGGCATACAAAAACAACAGCTATTTTATTATCAAAATAAAAATTCATGTGTATTTTTATCACTACACTTACATATGGGCATAATAGGAAATATTAGTCTGATATCTGAAAATTGACATTTTTTAGGTTCAAACAGCTTACAAAAGGGCCTTGCTGACCTTTCACCCAGATCGAACCTCAAAAACTGATATCCGTCAGCAAGTTGAAGCTGAAGAGAAGTTTAAGCTTGTCAATCGCTCGAAGGAGAAATTTGCAGCATTCCTATGACTATGACACTTAAAGTAGAAATCTTAATTTATCTTGATCATGCTGGATCTTTATTAACCTTTAGCTCTTTGTATAAATGTATGGTTCTCCCTTTTCTACAGGATCTTTGGGCACAAGCTTTATTTATGGGTGAGTACTTCTTTAGCCAACTTTAAGTTCAGTAATCAACATGTGAAATTTGAGTTGAAGTTCGACTACAGAATACGTAATCAGAATCCACATCATGTAATAATGTACATGGTATGAAAGTGATTAGATGTTCCCTGAACAACAATTGAAAATTTTATGACTATGTGAGAGTGTTTTGAGTTAGTACTATGAGAGACTTCTTGCATTTGGAGTGAGTTACCCCTCAAACAAGCGAGTTGTTTAGTCGTACCAGATGATTCCGCAAGTACTAGTAATTCCCCTATCACTGGTGCATTTTCTGTTCATCTATCTTTTATTTCTCTTTCGCTTGTAGGTTTTAGCTTGCACTGGAAGGATGACACAACTTAGCTTCTAATGGTTATTTGAGATGGTGACAGAAACAACAGTAAACAAGTCAAGAAAGTAACTTAGATGTGCCCTAGGAAAACTATGGTTTTGTCAATGAATGAAATTGGACAAGGAATATTAAGAAAAACATCAAATCCTATAGTTCTATAGATGGTTTATAATGTGCGTATGATTGAGTGAAAGAGATTTTCCACATCAAATACCTATAATGGACAAGAAAGAATTGCAGAATAGGAAATTTCTATAGAACAAAGTTTTAAATACAGTTTCATTTGTTTCCAATTATGCAATGAAGATGCACACTTACAAAGACTGCAGAATGATCTGAATCCCATGTTGAGGTTTAAGTGTAAGTAACAGAAAAGGAGAGTGAACATAATTTGGCGAAAGGGTAAACTTATAACGCTGCATCATCATTGACAATGCTATCTTCGCTTCATTAGCTGCAAAGTTTAAGCCTACACAAATTCGAGGTCCAAAACCAAACGGTAGAAATGCCATAGAATTTCCGTTTGTTGCCTTAGCCAACCCTTCAGAAAATCTCTCTGGATTGAAAAGATGAGCATCTTTTCCCCATATTTCTGGATCTCTATGTAGTACTAATGTTGGAATATTCACATCAACATTTGCTGGAATTTCATATTTTCCGAGTTTGATTTTTCTCTGTATTTTTCTTGTAACAGCGATCACAGGACTGTATAGCCGTAGAGCTTCATTAACCACCATTGTTAACTGCATGAAGATTATCAAATGAAATGAGGAAAGAAAAAATTATTGTAAGATTTTGATTTTAGCTTACAATTTTCATTCTGGAAATGGCTTCTACTGTTGGATTTTCCTTGCCAATAAGTTCCAACACTTCTTCTCTTGCTTTTTCTTGCCAATCTGTGTAAACTGCTAAGAGAACAGCAAGCCAGGATAACAAACTGCTACTAGTTTCGTGTCCGGCAACATAAAATACCTTACACTCATCGATTACATCATCCACCGATATTCTATTTTTTGGATCCGTGTTATGGTGAGCTTCTAAGAGTGATCCAAGAAAATCACTCCCAAAATTTTGTGCTTCCCCCTTCATTACTCCATATTCTCTTTTTCTTATCATTGAGACTATAGAAAAACGTAGTGATTTCTCGATCTTTTCTGATTCTGTATCATCTTTCGACCTCCAAATCTCCCTGCATAAACGCATTAGATCACAAGATCAGAGGCCTACATTATTATATGAATAGATGTAAGATTAAGAATACAAAAGCCATTTTACGGCTTATAAGAACACAGAGACAAAAATGCCCCTGTACACGAAATTTACTCGAAAGAATGAGAGGGACAATAATCGAGAAGATAGCATACCCGAGGCCGGGAAATCTAATCTTGAAAGCATTTCTGGAAGCTAAAACAGCTAACTTTGTTAGCATTTCAAATATATTCTCCCCTTCAAGATAATTGCTTCCAAAAGCTGTTCTTGAAATAACCTCTGAGGTCAAAATCTTAAATTCTTTGCTTACTTCAATTTCTTCACCTTCAATATATCTCCATCTCTCCAGCATAGTTTCTACACTTGCAACCATTTCTGGAACCATATCCTGTGTCATAAACTTTGCAAATTGATCAATGCATATTTTAACAAGAAGTTCGGTTTTTTTATAATCAGATTCGATCAAGTACAGACCTTCAAGCTCTCTCCATGAAAAGCATGGTTTGCTAGCTTACGTAGCCTCGTCCATTTTTTGCCTTCTGCTACTACAAGTCCATCTCCTAAAAGTTTCTTTACATAGGATATAGGTTTGATTTTCTGAAATACTCCTTCCTTATTGGTAAGTATTTCTTTAACCAATTCAGGATCAGAAACAACTACTTGAGGTTGATGACCAATCCAAATAAGAAAATTGTTACCTTCACCAAAAACGAAAAATATGATAAAATTAAAACAGCTAAAATGTAATACTAATACTCAAGATCAGACAAGGGTATACAAGCTTTTTACCATATAATTTCATCCATGTATTAATATGAGGCATAATTCTCGGGAACAAGTCGTGCTGCGATAAATCAAGGGGAGTACTAATGGCTTCATTTCTCATTTTGATGATCTCTTTAGTGCTTCCATGTATGAATTTGTAAGGAGGACCTTTGAGTCCTTGTGAATGAAGCGATTTCTGTAGATGAATCGGACTCCACCATAGCTTGTAGAATAAGCTTAAAAAAGCTAGAATGGTGAGGACAACAAAGACTGGGAAAATGGTGATCATGTTTGTGATTGGAAAAGGAAAACACAGAGCAAAGAGTTCCTGCTAATTGTGTTTATAATGAGGTTGAGAAGAATCTTGGTACAGAGATTAAAGGATATGTGCTTGGAAAGAGACAAAAGATGTGCATAAGTTTGTTTGATTTGGGCAGTAACTGAAAAAAGTATTCTTATATGATAGCAAAATTTGATTTGTAAATGATTGTCTGATTGTGTTGGTGCTTTTCTTATTCTGCCGGCTCATATTTCAACTTAAGAGTTTAGAATCATTATTGGTCCTTTTCTACTTTGAAGGAAGTAATGTAGGACATTGAAAGGTGAATTGAGGTTCAAACAGATCAGGCCTGGGCAACCTGATAGTTCAAACGAAATATGTTAAATCGGTGAAAAAGTGTACCAAAATTGGAAAAATGTCAATCCTGTATAAATGGGTTCAATTTGTAAAATTATAGCGTGTAATCAATACAAAAGAAAAAGGTCAAATCTGTAAAAATGCTTAAAAAGAAGTTCAAACTGATAAAAGAATTTGGTCAAAAGAAAAAAATGGGGTGTGTTTTTTGGATACTTGTATGAAAAATGGGTTACCCTGAATCAAATCGATAAAAATAGATCAAACCGGTTTGAAACAAGTGAAATCATGCAAACACGGGTTAAATCAACATAAAAGATAGGTTAAACTTGAACCCAAAATAGGAGTCAAATTGGTAAATCATGTAAGAATTTGTAGTGTGTAAGAATATTATAAAATAAAATTAACTAAATAATCCATATCTGATGCATTCACGACGAATCTGATCAAGCCGTAATCTCGTGGCAAAAGTTGAGGCCTAAGAAGAGATCATAATAACTTCGAGTTCCACACTTCCTCTAATATGAATATTTATCAACTTAAATATCCATTTTATTGTTGATATATGTTTGTAATTAGGTAGCAATTTAATAAGTATTTAATGCATATTCGAACTCATCTTTATTTCATAATATATAGGGTCCATCTAAAATGAGATTTCGAGGGATGAAGAGCACATAAGATAGCAGTTATCTTGGTGACACATGTCCCCTTAAAATTTAATTTAAAATAATTTATTTTCTCAAAGACAAATTTACCATTTTTTATGAGTAAATTTTAACAACACCCCTTGTGCTTTTTCTAATTAAAAAAACATATGTTATTTTTATTAGAAAAAGAACCCTGTACTTTTTTTTTATTATTGGCAAAAAATATTCCTCTCAAGTCGAAATGACAATTTTACCCCATCAAATGATGAAAAAAATCCCCTTAAATTAAAATATTATCAATAACCCCTGACAACATTAATTTTTGCAATAAACCCATGTTATTTGAAAAAAAAAATTGATAAAAACTTCCATATGATTTTTTAAGTCCACTTTAAAAATTTGACAAAAATCTTATCCCCCATATTTACATATTGTTGCACTTTACCACCCATATGTACAAAATAATCACTTAATTACCACCTAAAATAATTTTATTTAATTTTTGTTCGGCGGAAAATATTGTGCCCCTTTAGTCACAACACTTCTTATAAGTCCAAATACTTCGCTCATGTAAAAGAACCGGAAATCCGAAGTTAAGTAGAAAAATATTTTATTTGTAAAGAGAAAGTAAAAAAATGCACGTCATGTTTTGACTAATTTTACCCTTAAAATACATATGAGGCATATATGAGTTTTTCGACGATCGAAATTGGCATAAAATCATCTAAAGGGGGAAATATGCAACGAATCTCATACTTACTTATTTTATGCTTTAGGTGGTGAAATTCGTAATATGTATTATAATACAAAAGATATTAAAATGATTTGATTTGTGTTAAAAAATTAGAACTAATTGAGATTGCTAAAACAGAAAATCCTAATCATAAAATGAAAGTGGAGTTGTGTGGGTACGAGGAATTGGGGCTGAATGGTGTTGTGGTCTCGGAGGTGAATGAACAGGAATTGGGCGGGGTTGCAATAATTGCAATTATCCCCTTCAAGATTTTAGGTATTTTGTGTTCAATTGTAAATGTTCCCTTGAGAGATAAAAATGGTGAGTTAATGGACACATATTTGACACGTGATATTTTTCATCAAAAAAGTAAAAAACTAGCGGCCGAATGAAATATAAAAAAAAGTTATCCAACTTTTGTACGAAATGTGTCTTTTTGAAAAGTTTGGTATGAAATATATAAAGTAGGCAGAAATTTCGTATGAAAAGTGCAATTTTCTCGATTTTTGTTTTTGTTTTGGAAATATTTGATATTAATTAGAGATTAGGGAATTTTTTTTAGACATATTAATTAAAGGGTAAGTATGTAATTTAACATGTGTTTATTTTTTCTAAATGTCCGATGCCACATCATCATTGAACATTTTGACCAAATTTATGGTTCAGATTTGTTGTTGACTTTTTTTAATGACTGAGATGAGGTATCTCGTACACTTATTTCTATAAAATCTTATTTTAGAAAAACCCTATTATCTATGATTCAGCTCAACCAAACCTAATCCAATGAGTAATATACAAATTAAGTATAGGTTGACTCAAGGCGGATCACCCATTTTGCCAGCCCTATGTTTCTTGAATGAAACATCTTCTTCAGATCTTTAATTGCCAATTCCTGTCAAATCAGCCTAAGAAAAATACAACAAGGTTTCAATAAAATCCCTTTCATAGTTTCATCTGTTATAACATAATTAATCTTTCACATTTCATGGGGCACTAAATATTTTCATAATCTTATGCCCAGACTTTCAAAATTAACTACTATATTATCAAGTACAATTATTGTTCTTTTCTTTAAGTTAGTTGCAATATCATAATCAACCTATGACATATAAATGACGTTATAAGGTCTATCAAATAATTGCACATATAACAGTTTATACATATAGATGGTACAAACTCAATTAAAATAAAAATGGCTATTCTTGAAAACACATTTTTGCTCCTCATTGCAAGCCCTTTATTCATCTATCTTCTGTTAAAACTCGTTGAATTTCTTAACAAAGTATGGCTAAATCCCATCAGTATAAAGTACAAAATGAAGTCTCAAGGAATCAAAGGCCCTTCATACAAGTTTCTTCATGGAAACACAAAGGAGATTATGAACATGAGAAGATCGTCTATGGGGAAATCCATGAATGATATATCACATGACATATTCCCTCGTATTCTCCCTCACGTTCACTCGTGGGTATACGCATACGGTAAAATATTCTCGTTTATCACATCCTTGTGGCCAATATCATTTTTTTCTCATTTTCTTTTTTTCACAGGTGCAAACTATCTTAACTGGTATGGACCTCAAGCTCAACTGGTTGTTACTGATGCAGAACTTGTTAAAGAAATACTGAATAACAAAAACGATAACTTTCCGAAAATAGATCTTGAAGGGTACGCAAAGAAGCTACTCGGTGATGGGCTCTCGTCATCAAAAGGAGAAAAGTGGGCAAAAATGAGAAAACTTGCTAACCATGTTTTTCATGCAGAGAGCCTCAAAGTAAGATCATTATATATATATATATATATATATATATATATGTTGTTTTGTTTATCTTTTGAATGATTTTTTGAAAATGCAGGACATGATACCTACAATGATCAAAAGTGTGGATATAATGTTAGAGAAATGGAAAGAATATGAGAATAAAGAAATTGAAGTGTTTGGGGAGTTCAGAGTATTGACATCAGAAATTATTTCCAGGATAGCTTTTGGTAGCAGTTATTTTGAAGGGAAGAATATATTTGATATGCTGATGAAATTAACTTTGATTGTTTCAAGAAATGCTCACAAAATTAAGTTTCCTCTGATCAGGTATACATACTAACTAACCTGGCTTATTCATTGCACAAGTTTCACAAAATTAATTGAATTATTTTGCAGTTGGTTCTTGACAAGTAAAGACGAGGTTGAATCAGAGAATCTCGAACAGGGGATCCGAGATTGCATCGTACAAATTATAACAAAAAGAGAGAAGGAAGAAAGTGTGAAAACCGACTTCCTTGATAAACTTCTAGAGGCTAATGAATATCATAAGAAGAACTCAATAGAAGATATAGTGGATGAATGTAAGACATTCTACTTTGCAGGACATGAAACTACGACCTCGTTACTTGGATGGACTATTCTTCTTCTTGCTGTCCATCAAGATTGGCAAGAGAAAGCGAGGAAAGAAGTTATTGAAATGTTCGATCATGCAAATCCTAATGCTGACGGAATCACGAGATTGAAAATTGTAAGATTAAATTATCCCTTAAATTATACTACAATATCCCTTCCGTGTTATGTGAAACCTGCACGAAACTCCCATGTGTTATGTTTGCTGTACAGAACGATCCCCTATGTTATTAAATATTCGGCATATATTACACTAATTTTTAATATGCAGATGAACATGATTATTGAAGAATCAATGAGACTTTACCCACCAGTACCAGCAATCAAAAGAAAAGTTGTTAAAGAAGTTAAACTAGGAAAGTTAATTACTTTACCACCTGAAATGGAATTGTATATTTCTCCTCTAGCTCTTCACCATGACCGTAAGATATGGGGAGAAGATGTTCATCTTTTTAAACCTGAAAGATTTGCGGAAGGGATAGTTAAGGCGACAAACAACAATCCAGTTGCGTATATGCCATTTGGTTTTGGACCAAGAACTTGTGTCGGATTAAATTTTGCGATAACAGAAGCAAAAATTGCTCTCTCGATGATTCTTCAGCGCTATAGGATTGTTCTTTCACCAAGTTATGTTCATTCCCCTGTTCAGATTTTCATGGTTCAGCCACAGCATGGAGTTCAAGTTATTCTCAATAAAATTTGACATGAAAAGTAATCACTTTGTTTTATGTATTTGTCTAAAGAATTTGACAAAGCTGTAATTATTAATCTTGGATTCTAGTCTGCTTGTCTCTCTTGCTGTCAATCAAAAACGAATTTGTTTTTTTGTGTGAATAAGTCAAATTACAAAGATGTAGCTTCCAATTATTTTCGAACTGACATTAGAAGTCAAAAGCATATCCAAAATAAACTTCACAGGAATGTAAAATGTCATCAGCCAAAATATGATGATATATATATATAAAAAAAAAATGCAGATCTCAATTCATTAGATCTTTTAAAGTTCATAATTTAGAGTAAAACTAGAAGTTTGACTGATCACAAATACATGTTTCCAATGCAATATATGCAATGCACCAATCCCCTGACCTTCTGGATTCCCAAAAAATCAAATTTAATTTGAAAACTAAACTCTGCAGTATAACCCAGTCTATATAAACCCCTCCATTCCAATAACTTTTCTTTCATAAGCCAAAAGTAAAGTCAGTAAAATATGGGTTCCTGTGAAAGCCATGAGTTATCTGCCCGTCGTGAAAATGGTTCATCAATGACGAAGACGACTGAAGAGGAGGAGAAGAAGAAGGATGTGGAAATGATAAAAGGGTTAGCAGCGGGTGCAGGCTTGTTACTAGTTGCATGGGGCATATCGAAGCTGATTGACAACGATTCTGAAGTGAGCCTTAGGAAGAAAATGAAAGCACCAGGGATGAATAACAATTCTTACATTTACCGAGATGATTTTGAGGATGATCCTTCGTCCTACTTTCGCAGACTTCGTGACCATTAGTTAAAGAACTTGCTCAAGGTGTTTGTTCTGGCTATTATATATAAGTACTTAATAATCGAGGATCATACATTATGTAATGCTCTGATTCTTCAATTCTAATAATACATTTGCTTAATCCTCAACAATGGCAGCATTGCATTATTCTGAACTAATTAATTGGTAAACTAATTAAATGCTTCTTAAAAAACTAATTAGGAAAAACAGCATTTCACATACGTCATGTAATTAATTGAAAAATATAGCTATAACAACAACATTTATAAGAAACGACTGATTCAATAACATATATTGCAAATTCGATAAATAAATCAAATTAAGTTGAGCTAGCTCTGGTGAGAATGAAGATTATGAGAGTGACCTTTGGTATTGCCCTCAAACGTTCTCCGAGTCGAACTTCTACGTTTCCTTCCTCCGCCGCAACAGCCGCAGGAACACGCAATCACCGCAAGAACCACGGCGGCGATGAGGTACGGCACAGCAAAATGGAGCCAATAGAGGATCTTTTCGTCCCTTGATGTTTCATGAGGGAAGATCTTGTCGAAGTTTTCCACTGCTAGGAGCAATTCTTTCAACTTCTCCATCACAAACTTCATAATTAATAATATTTCTTCAGTTCGTTTTGGGGGTGATTTTTGTAGCTTTTAAATTAAAGCCGTGTGTCTGACTAAGGCCCTGTTTAGTATTTGATCCTGTGTTTTTTTTTGTTGTTTTTTAAGTTATTCTCAGATTCACTAAAAATAAGAATATGTTCTATTACAGGACTGATGACTGTCCGGTAATAAGTAAATTCTCAGTTTCACTAAAAATGAAAATATGTGTTTTTTTTTGTTGCAATATAAGTGGCGTAGCTAGGAAATAATTTTACTGGGGTCACTATAATGTAAGCGTAAATTTTTTTTACGATAATGTTATATTAAATTAATAAATAAAATAATTATGCAAGAATAATTTAAAGCATTTTTTAAACAAAGTTTATTATTCAAACTAAAAATGAATTAAACTAGGTGGGGACTTACAAATTATATCAAATAAATCACTTGTAAAAATATAGATGCTTCGTACCTTGTGTTTTCATTCAATAATGATTTTTTTTTTTTTTATAAATCTAAAAAATCCTAATCCAAAATATTTTTTAGGATTATACGTTGTTGGATTGCAACATTGTTTCTTAGTAGGTTTCCTTGTAGGAAAAGAGATAAAAATGAGAGAACTGTTGTGAAATTGATAGGATTTTTTAATATGGAAATATTTTTCACAACCAAAAGAAAAGGGATTTTTTCTTTATTATTAAAAATTTTAAATCATAAAAATAAGTTATTGGAGAATATACATAATTTAAGTGAGTTGAAGATACATATATGTATTTTAATTAAAACATGGTCCCATTACCATATAAATTTTGATTTTATTGAATGGAGTCCGTCCAAAGCAATTAGAGAATATATATATATATATATATATATATATATATATATATATATATATATATATAATTTCCATACAAAATGTAAAATTGAATGGACTACTAGTGCCTACGCCCATGGTTGCAACCAGATTCGAGACCGATGATCCCAGGCCACCGGCCGCTTGGGATGAGGTGGGGCTACGGGGGTTTGGGTTTTTTTTTTTGGGGGGGGGGGGGTGTTTAATTTTTTATTTTTTAAATTATAATTATTTTATTAATAATATATAATTTATTTTTAATAAATATTAAATATATTAATATTAGTATTTAAAATTTTAGATTTTAATTAATATTTTGTTGAATTTATATTAAAGTATTATTTGGTCTTAATATTATTTATAAAATTAAATTAGTTAAATAAATATGTAAAGATAATAAGTAAAATCTCTAAATTGGTCCGCACGTGTCTTATTCGAGTCAATTTTGAAATTGGCCAACAATGTGAAAAAAAATTGTCAGTAAATTTGAAAAAATATAAGGTTATTTTGACAACCTTAAATTTTAAGGGTATAATTGTCAGTCAACATAAGTCATGATATCAATTTAGCAATTAAATTTAACTGCCACACCATTAGTTAACGTTCAATTTTAACAGTGGTACCAAAATTGATTGATTTCTTAAATTATGGTACCAAATGTGTCGGTCTCGATTTTTATTATACCACAAGTGAAAATGATATATAGTTTGATACCACAAATGCAATTCTCTCATTTTTAATTTTTTAAGTGACTTATCATATAAAATCATTCATATTTGTGATGTATTAAAATTTTTAAATATTAAAATATGTGGAGTCATATGATACAATGAATTTTTAATGAATATATTAATTAAATTATTTATTAAAATTTTATAAATTTATTTAAATTGACTAGTTGACCGTAGCAAAGGAGTAAAATAAATATAACGGAGTTAGTATTACAATTCTCTCCTCAAATCTTTTCCTTGTTTTTGTCCACTCTCAAATTCTAAACGGCGTTGTATTCAGAGAAAAAATGCCCCTCCCTTGAGTAACTTAATTATATTTTCAAATTTTGTTTACTTCCTTATTTATCCAACTGTCTTTTGGCGTGGGCCCATTTGATACTATTCACAATTCATTTGTTTCATTTTGAGATCGAATAAGAAGGGGAAAAAATGTTTTTAGACACAATTAATTCTTTTACCAATGATTGTACACTGAGTTTTTTTCCTATATAGGCTATTACACAAAAGTATTTCTCAAAATAACCTAAACTGAAAAGTATTTTCCTGAATGTACCTCTTTGTTAAAATCGCTATTGCCAGTGTCGATTTTACCTAAAATCGATGTTGCCAACAGCGATTTATCAGGCATCTCCGAAAATTAAAAAAAAAATATTTTTAATTAAAATCGATACTAGCAACGTCGATTCTTACTAATTAAATTAATTACCAACTAATTAATCACTAATTGATCAAGGGTAAAATCGATACTACCAGTATCGATTTTATGTAAGAATCTCTATTAGTAATAGCGATTTTATGCCCTAATATACTCCCTCAGCTTCATTTCAGTTTCATTTCACACGGCCGTTTCACAGCAGCTATTTCAGCCAAAAAAAAAAAACGCAGCACGAGATTTCTTCTCTTTCAGCAAATATCACAAAGTCTCCATCAAATTCGTCAATTGCTCAATTCTTCCCCTTGAAGCCCTAACAATATTTTTCATATTCAAGGGGTATGTATTACTTTATTGTTTTCACTTTTTGTGCTCTTTATATTATAGTTATGAATTCAAACGATGAGGACTTACATGTCTATATAATATGCTTATCTTGAATAAATGTTGTGTGATCAAGAAGTATTTGTATGTGATTTTTTGAAACATTTACATTTGGTTCCATAGTATTTTTATGTTTTCAACACTTTTAGTCTCGTATAACTCTCTTGATTTTGTCCATGATTGAGCTAATTTGGTTGTGAATTTAGTTTAATTAATTAATTTATGCTATAGATAAATGGTGTTATTTTTAAATTAATGCCAACAATAACAAGTATATATGGTGTTATCTTTAGAGTTCATTTTTTTATTTTAGTGTTCTTTTTATGTTATACTTATAAAGTTGACAATTCACTAAAATTGTTCAAAAGGTAATTTAATTTTTTTTTTAAATTATCTCAGGTTTGTAATGGATAGCTTACCGGTTACGTTTTTGTGCTATTGGGGAGGAAATATATTAAACCCGTCTAATGGATGTGAGTATGATATTCTACCAAAACGGCCCCTTAGGGCAAATAGCAGATGGAGTTATCAGAAGTTACTAACAGAATTGTACAAAGTTACCGGACTAAACAAACGGGACTTTAGGTTGGGAGTGATATGCAGATATCCTATTTCATTTGATCGTGTCACTGCTAATTATATTGCACTTCCCGTTAATGATAATAGTGGTGTTGAAGCTATGTTTGATGTATTTACTCATTTTTCGGGGATATGAAGTTTACAGTTATACTTGGAGATAATTCCAATAGATAGTCAAGAGTTTGCTAATGACACAGAAGTTGGAGGTCCTTGCGTTGGTGATACAGAAGTTGGAGGTCATTACGTTGGTGACACAATTGACTCACATTTGGACCAAGGTAATCTAAATTACTCAACTTCTTACCATGATTTGGGTAATGCGGTTCCATTAACTTTTCAGTCAGATGCTGGTACAACTACGCACATAGCACACACAAATGTTAGTGCTCCTAGGCCTCAAAATGTAAGTGGATTAAACCAAGATTTGGAGACTGATTCCGAAGATGATGAAGAATGGTTTGATCACAGACTAACGAATGAGGACAATGGAAGTAGCAGTGATAGCAGTGACAATGAGGAAACTGATATTGGGGATAACATTATGGATGTCAATGGTTGCCAATTTTATAGGGAAATTGGTGAATGATCATATGTCACAGATATTCGTGCAAGTCAAGTTCAATTGTCTGAGAGTGACGAGTTAGGTATAGGCTTGCTCTTTAAGTCGAAAAATGATATGCAGTGTGCTGTGAAGAAATATCATATAATAAAGAATTGGCGGTACAAGGTACAGAAGAGCACTGATAAAACATGGGTAATATGTTGTTATAAAAAAGAGTATCCATGCAACTTCTATCTCCGTGGTAGTTTATTGATCATGAAGAATGCATTGTGGGAAGTGACACGTTATGTGGGACCACATACTTGTTTATCTGCAGGAATAGGCCAAGATCATTTTCATCTGGACTCTAAGTTAATTGCTTGGGATATCCTAAATCTTGTTAAGGTAGATCCAGATTTGAAAATCCGTGTCATTATTGAATATGTGAAGAATAGCTTTACTAAAAAAATATCATATAAAAAAGCATGGAGTGGAAAACAAAAAGCAGTTGCACATATCTATGGAGACTGGGATGAATCTTATCAAAGGTTGCCAAAAGTACTTGCAGCTATCAAACAATACAACCCTGAGACAATTGTTGAGTACTATAAACCTCCACCACCCGGTCAAATGGATAAATTTCGTCGTGTTTTTTGGGCATTTGGGCCTTGTATTGAAGCGTTCACGCACTGTCGTCCAGTTGTTAGCATTGATGGTACTTTTCTTCACGGAAAATACAAGGGAGTTTTACTAATTGCGATGGGATGTGATGCAAATGATAGTATATTGCCACTTGCCTTTGCTATTGTAAAAAACGAGTCCTTTAAAACTTGGGATTGGTTCTTGAACCTTGTGCAAGAACATGTTGTGAAGGGGCGTCATATATGTTTGATTTCTGATCGCCAAAACGGTATATTGGCATCAATCAAAGTAAGGAAATGGGAAAATATAGAACATCGGTATTGTTTGAGGCATGTGCGTTCTAATTTTTTCAAAATCTATAAGGCTGATAATTTAAAAAGGCTAGTGTGGAAGGCGGGTTGCTCACACCAGGATCGCAAGTTTCAAAATGTTATGGATCAAATTGAGCTATTAAATCCTGATGCTCGAAAGTGGTTGGATAAACTCCCGAAAAACAAATGGACGATTGCACATGATGGTGGTTATAGATATGGCCTAATGACAACGAACATTTCAGAAGTTTTCAATGGCGTGATGAAAGGTGCTCGTGGTATGCCTATTACAGCAATTATTGAGACTTCATTTTATCGTTGTGTTTATTACTTTCAATCTAGACTTGGTATTGCTGAACTTGCTCGTGAAAATATTGGCCTACCAAACACCGAACCCCAAAATCGATTTAGCCCCAAGGTTTACCAAATGCTCCTCCACAACACCTCGAAGGTTGGGGGTATGCATGTAACAATCTTCAACAATAGGTTGGGCGGTGGAGTTTATTCTGTTATCACAGGTCGTCGCATGACGAAGGGAGGTAATGTTCAAACTGTGCGCATTGGCGAAAGGACATGCACCTGTGGTAAGTGGGTAGCCTATCATGTTCCTTGTTCCCACGTTCTTGCTTGTTGTAGTAACCAAAATGTTGATCCTTTATCTTTTGTATCATCATTTTATACCGTTGATAATTATTCGAGGACATGGAGTGGTAGATTTGAACCATTGGACAATGAGTATTATTGGAACGAGTATTATGGTCCGGTGTTCAAACCAAACTACAAGCTTGAACGGGAAAAAGGTCGACCAAAATCAAGACGCATTCGCAATGAAATGGATTTTCAAACCGACAAACGGGTGATTCATTGTTCTACTTGTGGGAAGGAAGGACATACGCGTCGCAAATGCACGAATAATAGAACGTAGTTTCATAGATGTTATTGTAATTGAGATAATATTGTTGAGACATTTTTATGTATTGAACTTGTTATGCATGTAACAATGTTATTCAAAAAAATTGAGATTATGTTATTGAGTTGTTATTGATTGTTTGAGTTATACAAATCGAGGTTCGTTCATAAAAAATAAGATAGAGGTAATTCACAATTAAAAAAAAAAAATTCAAGTATAAAATCGACATTAGCAGTATCGGTTTTTAAGGCAGAAACTTTATGCCATAAGAATCGACATTGCTAATGTCGATTTTATGTAGAATCGACATTGCTAATGTCGATTTTATGTAGAATCGACATTAGCAGTGTCGATTTTATTGGCAGTGTCGACATTAGGAATTCAACACATCATCACAACCAAAATGTATTTTAATTAAAACATGGTCCCATTACCATATAAATTTTGATTTTATTGAATGGAGTCCGTCCAAAGCAATTAGAGAATATATATATATATATATATATATATATATATATATATATATATAATTTCCATACAAAATGTAAAATTGAATGGACTACTAGTGCCTACGCCCATGGTTGCAACCAGATCCAAGACCGAGGATCCCAGGCCATCGGCCGCCTGGGATGAGGTGGGGCTACGGGGGTTTGGGTTTTGTGGGAGGCTGGGAGGGGGGGTTTAATTCTTTATTTTTTAAATTATAATTATTTTATTAATGATATATATTTTTAATAAATATTAAATATATTAATATTTTTATTTAACATTTTAGATTTTAATTAATATTTTGTTGAATTTATGTTAAAGTATTATTTGGTCTATTAATATTATTTATAAAATTAAATTAGTTAAATACATATGTAAAGATAATAAGTAAAATATCTAAATTGGTCCGCACGTGTCTTATTCGAGTCAATTTTGAAATTGGCCAACAATGTGAAAAAAAATTGTCAGTAAATTTGAAAATATGAGGTTATTTTGACAACCTTAAATTTTAAGGGTATAATTGTCAGTCAACATAAATAATGATATCAATTTAGCAATTAAATTTAACTGCCACACCATTAGTTAACGTTCAATTTTAACAGTGGTACCCAAATTGATTGATTTCTTAAATTATGCTACCAACTGTGTCGGCCTCGATTTTTATGGTACCACAAGTGAGAATTGATATATAGTTTGGTACCACAAATGCAATTCTCTCATTTTTTATTTTTTAAGTGATTTATCATATTAAATCATTCATATTTGTGATGTATTAAATTTTTTAAATATTAAAATATATGGAGCCATATGATACTATGAATTTATTAATGAATATATTAATTAAATTATTTATTATAAATTTTATAAATTTATTTAAATTGACTAGTTAATCGTACCAAGGGAGTAAAATAAATAGAACAGAGTGAGTATTACAATTCTCTCCTCAAATCTTTTCCCTTTTTTTCCACTCTCAAGTTCTAAACGGCCTCGTATTCAGAGAAAAAAATGCCCCTCCCTTGAGTAATTTAATTATATTTTCAAATTTTGTTTACTCCCTTATTTATCCAACTGTTTTTTGGCGTAGTTGATACTATTCACAATTCATTTGTTTCATTTTGGGATCGAATAAGAAGGGGAAAAATGTTTTTTAGCCACAATTAATTCTTTTACCAATGATTGTACACTACTACTAAATTTCTCAAGGGTCACATGATGGGACCTGATTCATAGACTCTCAAGGGTGCTCAACTAGATTGTACGGATACGGATACGGATACGAATACGTCGATATGGATTTTCAAAATTTATAAGATTAGATATGGCAAAAATATGTGTCTGCATATTTAAAAATATATAATAGTAATAATAAATCATTGTTTTAAAAAATTATGTAACATATATTTAGTTCACTTTTTATTCCATATTAAACTAAATAATGCTATCCAGTGGCGGAGCCACATAGGGGCAAGGGGGGGCTATAGCCCCCCCTGGAATTTTTTTTTTTTTTTATATATATGTGTTATAAATTTTTTTTAACAAAAAATTTAATATATTAGCCCAATAGCCCAAATATAATTTTAAGTCCAATAATATACCCACTTTAACAATAACTTACTCTTCCAATTATAAGAATGGAGAAACAAGCAATCTATTGGTAATATTGCAATCATTTTCCTTTGTCTTCAATTTACATTTGATGGCGTCGATATTGGGGATCACTAATGACTTGTCTCAAGCTTTACAAAGAAAAGATCAAGATATAGTGAATGCTATGAAATTAGTCAAATTAGCGAAAGATCGTCTTCAAGAGACAAGAGATGATGGATGGGAAACTTTGTTGGAGGATGTTACTTCTTTTTGTTCTAAACATGAAATTGAAGTTCCTTCAATGAGTAATGTTTATGTTCCATATGGGAGGCCAAAGCGTAGGATTGAACAAGTGACTATCGAACATCATTACAAAGTTGAGAGATTCAATTCGGTGATAGATAGACAATTGCAAGAATTGAACAACCGTTTCAATGAAGTAAACACGGAGTTGCTTCTTTGTGTTGCATGCTTAAACCCATCCAATCACTTTGAAGCTTTTGACAAAGGAAAACTCGTTCGTCTTGCCGAATTTTATCCAAATGACTTTTCTTTTCTTGAGCTCTCGGCTCTTCCCAATCAACTTGAAAATTATATTAGGGATGTTCGATCAAGTGATGATTTTTCTAGTTTGAAAGGGATTTGTGATCTTGCTAAGAAGATGGTTGCAACTAAAAGACATGTCGCATTCTCGATGGTTTACAAACTTGTGACATTTGCGCTTATTCTACCCGTTGCAACTGCATCAGTGGAGAGAGTTTTTTCGGCTATGAAGATAGTAAAGAATCGACTTCGTAACCGAATGAACGATCAATGGCTAAATGATAGTTTAGCTGTCTTTATAGAGAGAGACATATTTAGTAGTATTTCAAATGATGCTATCATGGACCGATTTCAAAAGATGAAAAACCGTCGTGGTCAATTATTAAAGTAAATATGTAGATATTTTGGGTTCTTATGTGAATATTATAAACTTTATGTTAACTGTTTGATTTTTTTTTGTGTGTATAATTTTAGCCCCCCCTGACCCAAATTCCTGGATCCGCCCCTGATGCTATCTACCTCTTATATCAATGTTCAAGTAAAACCATAGTATTTATATCATAGGCAAAATATTTGGCCCTATACAGATATTCAAGCGTTTTATGTAGATTTACTTTGATAATATATATAATCTAGAAATTATTTGTAGAAATACATGCTCTCAAGTATTATGGGTGTTTCCGATATGCCTTCCTTTGTATCGATATGTATTGTTTTATTTTTTGTTTTTTTATTATTGAAATCGACACGGTGAAGTATTTCACAAATATCGTACGAGTATCTAAGTATTCGAGTATCCAATACGCATACGATACTGCATGATGTATAATTTCGAAGTATCCGTGCAACCTAGGTGCTCAACCGTCAAAAATATCGGCTGGTGCTCATTGCAAATTGTGGGAAACGATTCAATTTTTTTTCTTCTTCATTTTAGCTGATATTTCCTTTCCCTTTCTAATTAGCTGATTTGAACTAAAGATTAAATCAGTTTCCCTTTTTGAGTAAAAATTGAACAAAATTCAACCTTTTCTATCTCAACTACTAATTTCTTTTAATAAACAACTCATTCTCATATGGGTAAAATGAATGAAGTAGGTCATAAACTGTATTTTTTTATATTGAAATGAGTTAAATTGATCCATCTACTTCGTGTTTCTATTTTGTTTTTATGAAAAAAGATCACTGCCATCGTAAATCAAAATTTCAATTTTTTACATTTGAATCGGGAAATTTATTTTTTTGGTACCACATGATAGGTCATCTTGCAACTTTGGTATTATTGGTCATTGGACACAAAAATGTAAATTTGAAACCATAAATTATGTTTTCGTTGCAACTTTCATGCCAAGCCCATTTTTTCTCTAAATGGCAATTTACCCTATTTTGAGATGCATAATGTTTAATTTACCCCTTTATGAAAATTTTAGAGAAACAATTTACCCTTTTCAGCCGAAAATGTAATTAACATTCTGGAAAAATATTTGTAACATGAGGGTAAATTGTTGTATTTTTTTTTGAATTTAGTGAACAAGATCAACAAGGAAATATTTGGAGTATGTCTCTTCTTTTCTTTTACTCTTGTTGAAGACTGATAAATTACAATTACAATCTCTACACTTATTTATACTAGTCTAGGCATATGAAGTACGTGTATCAAATTAAATAAAGTTCATGAATAATAGCTAGTCAAATCATCTACCTAAGTATTACTGTATTTAATTATCCATGTATCTACTTAGGGCTGTCAATGGGTCGGATTCTGGTCGGATCAGGCTCGTCCAGATCCGGCTCCATTTATATCGGATCGAATCCTGTCGGATTCGGATCTTGCTTGGATTGTGCTCGGATCTAGATTTTTTGAATCCAACGGATCTTGGTCGGATTTGGCCGGATATCGGATATTTTTCGGATCCAATAAATTTGTATTTAAAAAGTTAAATTAATATTTTTTTCCTAAAATAAGTTTATTAACTTTTCAATTTTATTTAATTTTAGCTCACATTTTCAAAGTTTCTTTACTATATTCATATTTGTAGAATGAATATATTGGTTTAAATAAATTTATAAACGAATTATAAATTACTATCTTCTTAAATTGACGTTAAATATTATTAATGATACTTATTTTTATAAATCATTTTGTATATATATCTTTCTTTTTATTTGTTGTCGGATATGGATCTTTAACGGATCGGATCGACCTAAATCCATATTCGCTCCATGAGTTTCGGATTTCGGATCTTTATAATCGGATCAGGTCCATCGAATCTCTAATCGGACAATTATCCTAATAAATCGGATCGAATTCGGACGGATCCGGATTGAAATCCGCCCCATTGACAGCCCTATATCTACTTATTCATGTATCCTATCATATATACATTGTAATTTATAGTTCATGTATGTGGATATTCATTCACTTAGGAGAATACAATAATCTTAATATAAATAATCATTAACTCCCGAAACATATAGGGCTTGTTTGTTTGGCGTTTCCCAAAAAAAATTTATGTTTGGAAAATGCCAAACAAACATGTTTTCTATTTTCTGAAATAATTTTTTTATCTCTTAATTTTTTCAAACTACTCTCTCAAAACCCAAATAAACAACAATTTTATTATCTCCAAACAAAACCTATACAAACTCTACTCTGATTTGACATAAAGTAACTTATCTCTTACACAATTTAACTCACAACAAACATGATTTGACGTAAAGTCTTACACACTTACACCTATAACCCAACTCTTTAAAAAAAAACCTACAACAATTTATTTCTCAAACCACTCTCTCAAAATCCAAACAAACAATATTACGCAAATCGAGATTATTTCATAAATCTCCACTACTCTCGCAAACTACTTTCCCAAACACCATACAAACAAGCCCATATATACTAGGGTGTAACATGAGGGTAGATAATCATATTGATATAGCAGAATATATTACCACGAGGACAAGGCCTCTAAGTTTTCGTCTTAGAGCATCTCCAACCCAGGAGGGGGTGGGTGGAGATGGGCCTAGCCCACTTCTCCCGGGTTGGAGATGATACATGGCGGTCCATACTGTAGGCTGGGCGATTTACAGCCCAGCCCACAGCCCAGCTTCTGGTACGCGCTGATTAGCACGTCCCAGACACTCTTCATCAGGTGGCGCCACTTGGCACCACCTGATGCTTTTTTTTTTTTTTTTATTAAATTTAAAATCTGCATGTAAGCCACGTTTCCATAGCCAATTTAACGTTAAAGAAGTTGGAGCTAGCTACCTGCCCTCTAACTAATTAATTAAAGAGCAATTAATAACAAATTAAGTCTAACGTTAAAGAGCAATTAATAGCCAATTTAACGTTAAAGTAGTAAAATCCAAGTATATGATACATGTGAATTAAAGAGCAATTAATAACAAATTAAGTCTAAATACATTTATTGTTTGTGATTGGATGGACACAACCAAATTAGATTTATTTTTGTCTCTAAATAATTATTATGCATTTTCAAAAGCCTTAAATTAATATTACTTATTTTTAAAATTATTATTATTATTACTACTACTACTACTATTATTATTATTAATATTATAGATAATATAGGTGATAGTGGGGAAGTTTTTTTTTTAATTAATTGGAGGAGATAGCCCTACCGGTTGGAAATGATGCTCAGGGGAGTGCAGATTCCCCGGGTAGAGATTGACACCCCAGGACTGTGAATAGCCCTATGGGTTGGAGATGGCCTTAACTGGCTAGCTATTCTTGTTTCATTAATAAAGCTTGACTGACGATGGTGATTTCAATCTAATCTAATCCAATCCAATCCCATGCATTCATAATTCTTTTCAAGAGAAAATAAAAGTAAGTCAATTAGTGTCCACGGAAATTTAATACCAAGTGGGAATGAGGCAAAAAATTTCATAGAATGATCGGTACTTTTTTTTCCACCCCATTAACTGTTTACTCCAATTGAATTCCTAAAACTTGACAAATACATACAAGTCCACAACCGGTCCTAGGGTTTTGGGAGCCCTGGACGAAATTAGATAATGGGACCCCTAAGATATACATTTTCAATATTTAATGTATTATTTATTACTTTTCAAGTTTTTTTTAAATGCAAATTTAATGAATTAAAATATTTGTACACTAGTTATTTTAATATATTTTTCTCCATAACTAAAATGAATGGTAAATTCACTAGAAAAATAGTGTTAGTAATATAGTACAACATATATGCAGAAAATTTCTAAAGATTTTAGCACAAAAAACATAAAACATTTTTTTCCAAATGAACCAAATGATCTAATAACAAGTAAAAAGAAAATATATAACTCATAGCATTTAATAAACTAATACACAAACTCTGTAATGTTTATTTTATAAAATGAAATATTAACAAATGGCAGAGAGTTAATTATACAATATTTGCATGTTTATATTTTTTCAGAGAGAAAAAAAAAGTCAATTAATTTCGGAAGGTAGAGCACTCGTCCATGAAAATTTAATATCAAGTGTGACCGAGCCCATTAATCACTTGAGGCAAAATTAATACTTGATAGGGATATATAGGTCCACTGGAGAAAAATCACTTAGCCATCATATATGACCGATCGAGTATTTTTCGTTGAAATTTCATCTTATTCTAGTAGTGTTTAGCCACGCAGCTGGCCCATATATATATATATATATATATATATATATATATATATGCACTACTCCATTTAGCTGCTAACTACGGGTCATGGAATCATCATATTTTTTGTTAGTGTTTGGGTCATTAGCACTTGTTCAGCTTCTTCAAACTTTTGGGTGCATCGAAGAAGAGAGAATTGGGCTTTTGAAACTGAAAGAAGAAATCTTCAAATCTCCAAAGTTTGATTCCGCCTTTGATTATTTCACATGGGGTGAACAAGAAACGGACTGCTGCAAGTGGAACCATGTCAAGTGCGACCCCCTCACTAAGTGTGTTGTACAACTCGATCTCTTTATACACAGTCAAGAACTCGACGCCAAGAGTGGCTTGTGGTACCTGAATTCCTCTTTGCTTCTTCCTTTTCAAGAATTGCACAACTTTTCAATATATTCAAATATCATTAAAGGTAAATTAATTATGTCTCTCTCTTTTCTCTTATATATATTTGATCATTCAGTTTATTCTTATTTTTAATTTTGGTATAATTAAATATATGTATACAGGTTTCCATGGTGTACTGAACTTAAGCAAATTGAAAATGTTGAAATTGGAAACGGAGTTGCTCACCGATATTCCGCCCATTGGCAATGACACATTAAAGTCCTTGAAGTATCTCAACATTGGAGGGAATGTTACAAGTTTTCAAGGTAAATAAAAAATAATGTTGCACTAATTAATAATATATACATGTTCGGATCGGATGAATCTAATAAATATATGATTCACGATTGGCTAAGTTTCACTCTGATTCCGTAAGTGATTTGTATTGTTATTATTATTTTTTAATTTTTTTAGTTTTTATTATTATTTAATAATATTAGTATATTTATGTGATTTGTGATATAGTTTCTTTCAAATTTTTTAGTTTAACTTTTCTTGTTCATATATTTTTTTTGACATTTTAATTTATTAAATTAAAATTAAATTTTCTTCATAAAAATTGACAATTAAAACTAAAACATTTAATTAGAATATAGGCGGTTATATATTTGAACAATATGATTTTTCAATTTAACTAAAAATATAATTTAAACACACAAACAAAAAAATAAAATTCATACTTTATTTATAATATTTTGTGTTGAAATTTGTGTTTGTTAATATATTTATCACCAACATGAATTTTAGTAACTTGCGATGAAAAATAATTGGAACAATACGATTTAATTTGATTAATGAAATAAGAACAAACAAGTTAACATACACCTAAGCAAGAAAACACATAAACAAAATACAAACAAACAAGTGGACAAACATTTTTGTGTTGTAAATATTATATATTAGTGGGTATTCCTATTGTTAATACAATAGTTCAGGGACTTAGTCGTAATATATCCATTTATGGTCTTTCATATTGTATATGGGCTTTGTACCCAACTTGTAACTTATTTGGATATAAATAAGAGTTATTCCCTCCCCAATTATACAACCCTAATTATTCTACCTCAATCGTTAAACCAAAGAGCTATAATCAATTATTTACAACAATTATTATTATTATTATTGAATTATTATAATGGTGAGAGTGGGAAAAAAATTAAATTGAGATTAAATAGAATAGAAAGCCCTAGAGTTAGATTTGGATAGATAGGAGGTGGAGGTGGAGGTGGAGGTGGAGGTGGAGGTGGGGGCAATGGCAGCTGGGGAGCTCTGCCCCTGCCACCAATATTGGGTTTGCTCTTACAAGGTAGGTATCTTCTTCCATGAAACCAAATTTTGTTCTAGATAGTTAAAATAGAGAAAGAAATTAAAGCTTATTGTTTGTGTCCATATACTTATTAACTTACTTGACAGACAAGTCACCATTATTGAAACTCTTGTATTATATACAGGTTTGTGCAAACTAAGGAACCTTGTAGAGCTAGATCTCAGCTGGAATAGACTTAGTGGAGTTATTCCTTCTTGTCTTGGCAGTCTGACATCTCTGAAAGTCCTCGATCTTTCTTATAACAATTATGTTGGGAAAATTCCTTCGACGATATTTCAAAATCTCAAATTATTGGAGTACGTATCCCTTTCTGGCAACCAGTTGGAAGGTCCATTCACATTTAGTTCATTGAGTGCCAACTCCAGACTTGAAGTCTTCATACTTCAACTTGAAGATTCTCTAGGTTTTACTAATAGAAATAAATTGAAGGTAGACACAGAAAATCCACCTAATTGGGCTCCTCACTTTCAGCTGAAAGAGCTTGGTCTGGCACATTGTAGACTCAATGGTACTATTCCCAGTTTTCTTGAAAATCAATATGAGTTACAATATGTCGACCTCAGTCACAATAACTTGGTGGGACAGGTCCCAACTTGGCTACTCGTAAATATGACAAATTTACAAATCCTAAGCCTAAAAAACAATTCCTTCTCCGGTCCTCCTTTACCACTCATGTATCCATATACAAAATTAAATTTAACTAATTTGAAGCAGTTTGATGTATCTGTGAATCAAATCCATGGAGAGCTTCCAAACTTCATCGGTATGCTTAGTGGTTTGCGTATTCTTAACCTATCAATGAATTATTTTCAAGGTAATATTCCTGCTTCCATAGGGGATATGAAATTTTTGAATATATTAGACATGTCCCATAACAACTTCTCTGGTGTAATACCACAACATTTGGCCATGGGATGCATGTCTTTAAGAGTTCTGAAGCTATCAAATAACTCCTTGCAAGGTCCCTTACTTCCTGAAAAATCAAACCTTACGTCATTGGAGTCCTTGTATTTGGATAACAATCAATTCTCAGACGGGTTGTTTTCACAGGGATTTCTTAATAACACCATACGCGGCATTAGTATTATACAAATAAATGACAATTTAATCACAGGTGAAATTCCTTCTGATTGGCTAGGAGACTTTACATATTTGAGTTCTCTTATTCTTTCTAGAAATTCCTTCCATGGCCTTGTACCTGCCAGTTTTTGTAGATTGCAAAACCTAGTCTTTTTAGACTTGTCTTGGAACCATTTTCACGATATGATCCCTTCTTGCGTAAATCGATCATCTGTGAAATATATGCATCTGCAAGGGAATAAGTTTAGCGGAACGATACAACATGCTTTGTACGGATTATCATCATCCCAGCTTATAACTCTTGACGCAAGAGATAATGAGTTATCAGGAAAGATTAATCCTAATTGGATAAGCTCACTCTCAAGTCTTAGGATACTTTTACTTAAAGGAAACAATCTTCAAGGTCTCATTCCTTCTCAAATATGTCAGCTAAAATACCTTACTATACTAGACTTGTCTTCCAATAACTTTACAGGGCGTGTACCTACTTGTTTGTATCAAATTCCTTTTGGGAGCAAAAGACTAAGCGATGATGCATTTCTTACAAGCTCAATTTCTTATCGATATACAATTGATAATAGACATGGAAATGGAACCGCTGTGAATATATTGATCTCACCAACATATGTGGATGAGGAAATAGAATTTATGTCAAAGAGTAGGTCCGAGTCATACAAAGGGGATATTTTGCATTATATGTCCGGCATTGATCTTTCACTGAACAAACTCACAGGCCCAATCCCTAATGAGCTCGGAAACTTAACAGGGCTCCACACTCTCAACTTATCACACAATGATTTAAGTGGCTTAATCCCAACATCACTATCTAACATGAAGGAAATCGAAAGCTTGGACCTCTCCTACAACAAATTGTCTGGTCAAATTCCTCAAGAGCTGACTCGGCTAAACTTTCTATCGAGTTTCTCAGTGGCTTTTAACGACTTATCGGGCAGTATACCAAATAATCAAGCTCAATTTGGTACGTTTGCGAAAAGCAGTTATGAAGGTAACCCTCTCCTCTGTGGATCACCATTAGAGAACAGTTGTTTCACTCCTAGAAGATTGCCACCAGCTTCAATAACTCCAGAACCAGATGACCCATTTCATGATGCATTTTTTAGGGGTTTTCTTGTATCATATTTAGCAGCTTTCTCGAGCGTAATTTCTTTCCTTTATTATATTGGTTTCTTTAGCATCAGATGTTGGCCTTTTAAATCAAAGATGAGAAATTAAGTGTCCTATACCCAACTAATGCTTTTAAATATGTATTTGTATTGGCTCTGTTTCTCTTGATTTAGTTGAATTTGAGATTGAGAATAAATAATTAAATTTGCAAATCATGATTTTGTTTACGTATGTTTTGTTTTTTGGCCAGTTTGAATTTATCTTTTACATATTCAGACATTCAGTTGTTGTATTTTTTTTTTCAAGTTCATGGTACTACTAAACTTCAAAAGTTATAGACTTGCTGAAATATGACAGAGGCAGAGATCGCATGATATGACAGAAGATAAATGAAATACGTTGTTATGTATTTTCTTATATAAAAGAGTATAATTTATTTATTTTCAGTATTTTTTACTTCAGGTAATTCATAATAATGCTTTTGAATTTTGAAGCTTGCTTGCAGATCTGTCTATAAGTAGTTGGGGGTACAAAATAAAGACATAAAATTGGTTGTAGGCTGCAAAATAAAATAATTTTTTTTCAGGGTGCAAAACACCAAATTGTCCTAATTCAAGAGTGCAAAAATGGAATCAAACATGTGGTTTTCATATGCAATCATATTTGAGTTAAACGCAAACCAACATGTGATTGGTCTACTTGGAAGGGCTAGTCATTACCAAATAACGAATTAAAGTTCGAATTCATGTTGGGAGAGAGATGTTCTCACTTAATATGTCCGACGCCCCTCGAACGGGATTAAACCCTCGAAAAAAAAAATGCAAACACTTTGTGTTACTATTATAAATAAAGACCCCCCTATATTAGGATTAATATTAGTAATAGTAAAATATCATGTATTAACATATTTTTAGCAAAAACCCCCCAATTGGAAATTAAAAGTTAAAATGGTTCTTAATCTTTCGAACCGACACATTAGGTCCCCATTTTAACAGAGTTCATTAATACATGAAGTCCTTCATCTTTTGAGCTAGACAAATAGTTCTCTAATTTGTGTCTGCAAACTCTAGCAAATAAGCTAGAGCTAGAGATTGTGAGTTAACTTCAGTGTAATTCGAAGCATATCAAGAGAAGCTTACAATTTATGGACTAAAACATGCTTATTTTGAGAGAAGCTAAAGCTGAAGCTAATTTCTCAAACACTAAATTATTGCGTTCGAAGAAAGAAAAGTTAATAAGTTGTTTGCAAACACAACCTTAGTCATTGATTTTATAGAAGAATTATTTGTTCATCTGTAGACTGTATTAGTTTACCAAATTCACTCCCTCAGAAAAAGTCTTTTAAGTTCCAAAGCAGATGAATTTGATCCAAAAATAAGGGATTAATAGTGTCAACTAGAGGACTAAATGTGTCTGACTGGACAAATGTGTTGACTGTTAAGCCTAGAAGATGATCAAATAGGACGAGCTTAATACATAAACACAAATATTGATTAGAAAACACACAAACCACAAATATAATTTATTTTACCGTTAATTAAAAAAAAAAAAAACCTTCTTGCGACTATGTTCCGTCATGGTAAGCATAGCAGTCATTTGCGCACGAAGAAGAGCCGAAGAATAATTAATCACACGTCCACGGGTATATTGCTAATTCTTTTCCCAGCCTCAATAGCTTCTTCCACACCCTTCTCGGTTAATGGAACATCATCACAACCTGTGAAAAGATTCTTTCTCATTCCACACAGAATCTCCATAACATAAAACTATGTATAAGCAAAAATAATGTCCTAGATATCTTCGTGCATAATTTACTAAATTAATCATGTATGTTGGAGCAAATATTAACATTAATGTGTCATGTACGATGTGTATGAAAGAGCGCGACATTATTTAACCTATCAAATTAACTTTTCTCTCGAATAACAATATCCTTATGTAAGTTATGTAAGCCTCGTTGAACTAATTCGTGTCTACAAAAGTGATTATATTTCATATTATTATTGGTGTGAAATAATAAAAATTATATGATAATTGATGGTAGTGAGTATTTCTATTTTATTGTAACTTAGTATTCTGGTAACATTTTATTGTATTGTAATTTTGCAATAATACATTAAATTTAACATTCTTAATTTCAATTAGTCTGAATCAATCTAAATTTTTTAATATTAATTTTATTACAAGAAGACCCAATATTACATACACTTCTCGATTTTTTGGTAGGGAAGTGAACTGTTCATTAACCGAATCAAGTAGTTCTATTTGATATACGTTACAAATTTTGAAATTACCGCACGAATCTATATTCCAAAAATTGGTACGCTTGAGTTTTACTAAACGCACACTCCTAAAAATTAAGATAGTAGTGAGAGCATATATATTGTATTTTCACATTTTATCGGTTTATTGATTTTAATATATAAAACTTTCTCTATTTAAAATTATCTCTATTAATGTATATTAGTTATATAATTATATTCACGATACTTGCAGTACTTAAATTTGTTGAGAGAATAGTTTAATAATTAAATGTCACAAAAATATATTACGATTGAATATTAAAAAAATCAAATAATCTATCAATATGTTAGTAAATTCTTACATATAACCTTACAATTTTAAAACTAAGAAAACAAATTTAAAGTTAATACATATTTTTTTGTGTTTTTCTTGCAAAAGAGGCTCGATTTTGATTTTAAATTCACCTAAGCCCCCTATAATGTCGGGACGGCCCTGTGCCAGTAAAACAATCACCCACCAGACATAAAATTTAGAGAGAGACTCATCTCCTCCTTTTTTTGCCTTTGCCTTTTCCCAACTGCCCAGACTTAAAAGCATGCTCCTGTTCTTGAAGGAAAGCTCTATATTTCCCATATATCTCATTTTTCTCTTCCACCATTCGGGCCTTATCCCGTTCCTTTACCTCCGACAAGAAGTAATTATCTTTACGCAACTCACGCACGGCACCTTTAGCTTCCTGTTTCAAATGTTTCTTCAATTTTTTCCTCTCAGCTCTTTCACGATCTGGATCATAATCTCTTCCCTTTACAAAGCTGCAATATTAATAGATACATAGCATCATCATTATTGTGTGTATATATAAATATCCACAGCCAAACTACCGGGTATTTAAAACTGAATCTGAATGAAAAAACGGAGTTGAATAAAAGATGTACGTACCTCTCCTCAAACTTGGGAATTGCTGTTCTAATTATTTTTGGCTTTCGCATTCTTAGTGGTTGACGGAGCAAGTGGATTTCCTGAGATTTATTCTCAATATGTTTGGCAACATCTTCGATTTCAACCTTCAACGCATCTGGTACGAGATCATCTTCTGCCAATTCGAGTAACAATTTTCTAATAGGCATAAATATCTCAGGGAAAGATTTGAATCCTTCGTAAATGTTGGCAAACCCTTTTAGAGTTCCTATAATCGTAAAAAGTAAGCTGGCCCTGCATGCAAAATAAAAAATATTATTTAACATCCAACAGAGGATTTCCAAGCTATAGAACATCTTAGTTTTACAATAAAATAAATATAAATTAATCAATATAAAGTTTTCTTCAGATGTAATCAATTCTGCTGGTAATAAATATACAAAAAAAAATTGTAATCCAATAGAGATATGAAAACAAAGTCAGGGTACTGACCTGAAATTGTCAGAGGAAAAATAAGGTGAATCATCTGGCAAGTCCATTAACAGCATGAAATCTAAAGGATTAATCTTTTCAATATGACCTTGCATTCGGAGCAATGGTTTGAGTGATTTAACTTCCATAAGATGACATAACTGCATCACAATCATGACATCAATCAGTCATTTCATTACCCCCACCCCCAAAAAAAAAATACAGCTTCATCAAAAGTATCAACTCCTTTATAGTTTGGTTGTAGGAAGAAATCCTTTTTTCTGTTTTTGTTTTTTTGATTAAGTAGGAAGAAATGCTCAAGTATTCTGTAAATAACCCTTTAAAAAAACCATTGTAAGAAATACACATATTTGATTTATCAGATCTTTTACTTGAATCAGCAAAAAAATTCTAGATAAATCCCTCTACAATAATGAAAGCTACTTAATTTTTAAAAAATCCAATTTCCTACACCTTCTGCAATATATATATGCAAAAGAATAACTGGAAACAAACCTGAGAATCTTCATTTCCTTGTCTGTTTTTCAAAGCTGCCATTAGCATGGTTTGTATGAACGTAATAACCTCTGGACAGAACTTTTGTGATTGTCTGCTAATCTGCAGAACAGTTTTTCCACAGTAGGAACCCAAGGTTAGGAGGTAGGGAAAAAGTAAAGAGATATGAAATATAAAGCTGAATTCAAAATCAGACACTAGGGACAGGTATTCCAAAAGAGCTACAGAAAGATGAATTTCTAGCAGTATACAAGAATCAACTTGCAACTTCAACACATTAGCCTAGACAAGAAAATAAGTACTTATAGAACGTTTAAAGATGAATTTAAATTTTAGTGACGAACAATAAGTAACACAGGTAATTATGTTTGAATTTTCACATTACTTTTTCACAATTCTCGAGTAATGTACATTTTTTATCAATAAGTAATGTAAATATTGCTCCAAAGCAGATTTACATTATTAGCTTTCTAAAATCATGCAGCACATGCATCAGCAACCCCATGCTACCACTATAGAAGTCCTTGTTATTTATTTACACGGTTATGAAATCCAACAAAGCTCTTCAGGATGTTGAATTATTCATCAGTTACAATGTCCATTATTGAGAATAAAAAGAGTAGAAAGATGCTACAAGTATCAAAAGGGCCACTGAATTAGACTTTTTCCCTCAAGAAAGGATAACAAGGTGACCTGTTCATTGCTTCCAAAAGAAAACATCACAAGTAATGCAGTTAATACACCAAGAAATAAAGTTATGGAAAAGTTGGTAATGAGTTGGCGACAGAAGTACGGAAGATCGGCATTTAGAAAATGATTAACTCACATATAACAAATCTTTTCACTTTATTCCTCCAAATTTTGACCCAACTATGGACCAGTCAGTAATGTTACACGAAAAGAGAAAGGCCAAAGAAAGCATCACAGTGAATAAAAAAAGAAAGTAAAAAAGATATACTCACGGAGAGCACCATAGAGCACAAGAAGGAACCAATTGCAATATCTCGACCAGAAGTTATAGGACATCGCATGAGGTATTCAGACATCAACAACATAGCAGGAGTCATGACTGCATGACGGAAATCAGAACATGGAAAAATCATAGACCACAGCCTCAAGAGCAAGAGTGTCTTCATTGAAGGCCAACAACTTTTCCCTGTCAAAAAAGAGAGTGAGAAAATAGAGAAAAATTGAAATGAGAGACCCATACAACAACAGAAGATCTCCAGAAAACTGAAAGTTCAGAAGGTTACAAAAAAAAAAAAGATAGATAGATCGGTAGATAGAACATTTTGTTCCACACTACAGCCAACCTGTATCTCTAATAGCCTCGGAGAACTGCGTACGAATACGAAGCAACCGCTGACGAGCACATATGGCTGCAAAGTATGGGATTTCCGTACTCATTTCCATCAGTGGTTTAACAAGCAAATTCAGCAGCTTCAAATTTAAGGGTCTTTTATTTGCCGAAACAGCAAAATATTGCAGCAACAGACCATAGAACACCTGCAAATAATTTAATAGTTATGTTACTGATAAATATTAAACATTCTAATAAACAATAATTTATACAAATAAAACTAACGGTTATCTTCATACTTGAATTTTCTTCCGATTCTCTGCAGCAATAGAGATTGCATTGAATGTTCGAATTCTCCTGATAGCTTCCACAATTTGGTCGTCAGAACGATTCTCCAATAAAGCACTAAGTTCTTCAAAAGTTTTCGGAGCTTCAATTGTATAGGGAAGTTCCTCCTTTTTGTGCAAATTCTCTTCAAGAGTGGTTTTCACTTTGTCACCACCTGACCTGTCTTTTTTTCGGTCCCTACTATTTTGTTTGTCAAGACAATCATCTTTGATTCCTTCATCTTCAGCATCACCACTGGCATCATCTTCTTCGTCCTCAAACTCAGTGTCAATATCGTCATCATCACTCTGTTCCCAGTCTTTGAGAGACGACCGAGTCTTCTCATCTCCACTACGGTACTCGCCAGATCCCTCTTCATCGTCGTCTTCATCATCATCATCATCATCCTCGTCCTCATTTTCTGATTCCTTAGAACTTGCAGAATCTTCACTATCATTTTCATTTTCTTGTGCGAGGATCTTTCCAATCAAATCCATTTTAGTTTTCGAAATGACATCATTTGAGAAGGAATCACCTAGATCATCACCAGATATATGTGTTGGCCGCTTCCCAGATTTGTCGTCGTCTTCAGAAGTATCATCATCTTCATTGCTGGAGTCATCAGCAGAAATCATCCTCTTGTGACGTTCTTCCTAAAATAGTGGACCATATGTATGCTAGTTATCATTGCTATTAATTTATATTTTTCCACTGAAAAGCTGCATTTCTGGTCTAAATTTAACAATATGCTATTTCTTAAAAAATTATCCCCAACCGCTTCAAATATATCGTGTGAGGCATTTCAAATTACACAACCATCACTTTCAGAGAAGACAACCACAATTCACAAGACAGATAACTGTGAGAACACTCAGATGAAATTCAATCCAAACCCGAGTTTAAGACTTCGTGTAGAAAGCCACCTTCAACAGGGCACAAAGCAAAAATGAAGGGCGTCCGGATTTTGGGTTTTTGATAGTTATCAAGATGATTAGTGGAGGATAAATATTCTAACATAATATGTCCAATAGCCCATGTGCAACCACAAAACTTTCTTAAACCCTCAAAAGTGTGTTTGTGCATGTTTACTTGCATGGACGTATAAAAGAATCTGAAAACTTTAAGATGAGACATCAAACAGTACCTCCAATTTCTCTAGACGCTCTTTCTCCTCTTGAGCTAATTCTTCGGGTGTTTTTGTTCGGTCTGATGGCCGAGCCCGCATATCGAGTGCCATTTGACCCACCAGTTTGTCATAGTCATCAGGTTCTTCCTGTCACGACAAATTAATCCCACAAACTTCTATATTATCAAAACCTGCCAAAGCTTTAAAGGAAGCTCGGGAAAGGGCATCACATACTCCAACGCAAATTAGAAAACTCATGATTAAAATGCATGGACTCATGGAGTCCAATGAAAAGACAATATATAAAAAAGAGAAGAAAAAGTACAGAGGAAAAAGTTGTATTTAGTTTTTCTTATTTAGGAAAATGATCAAAAAGAACTATATAGTCACTATTAAGGGAAGGAATAAAGTCTGACAACATTCACAGGAAAGGCATCAATCTTTGAAGATAAACTATACCTGCTTAGAGGAAATTTTGTTCTGCACGGTATATATCTCATCTTTCTTTGCATTAACACTGGAGGTGCTCTTGTTTACTTTGTTTGGTTGTGTGAGTGACAATAGGGCCTCTGACCATTCTATAGAGGCAAAATCTTTATCCAACTGTTCCATGAACTTTTCGTTTTCTTCCTTCTCCTTTGCTTTCTGAGCCTGAAAGGATGGAACGGAATAGACACAGACATGCACACAAAATTGCAGTTAGATATACTCTCTGCAAATGAGCTTCAATAACTAAATAAAATCCACCTTGAAGAATTTGCTTTTAATGATAATATCCTCCATCACTTCCTTCTTGCTCTTATGCCTCTGCGAATAAGAAAGATGCCAAAAAATCATAAGCAGGAGCAAGGTAATCTTATATTCAGGCCAAAAGAAAGTCAGGTAAATTAGAAATATCTATTCATGCCTCGTTGTGAGATGTCAAAAAAGGAGAAAATTCAGTACAAGTCCAAACATAAGGTTTAAAGATAAGCATCTATAATCTATATCAAAAAATAAAATAGTTTTTACATGTAAAATCAACAAATGCAGGTGAATAAAATGGGGCATCATTTTTTTACACCATAAAATAAGGTGCAAAAAACATACACTAAGAGTTCAAAAAAGTAACAAATTACAAGTATATAAATGAAAGGATGCCCAAAAATACTATGCGTAAAATGCAAAAAGCAAACCTATTTGAGATTTAAAGTTGATTAACATCTATAAACTGTATTTTGACAGATAAAACTAAATAACTAATTCTCAACATCATATCCATCTGTTGATTAAAGATTCAATAGTGACTATAATATTGGCTAACTACGTGTCTGAGAATAAAAATTCATATTTGGCGATGGAATCAAAGCCCTTTCAGTATGGTTCTTTGTACAAAGATGAAACACAGTTGGGCAATGCATCATGTGTAATAAATCTTACATTTTCCTGTCCTTCTAGTGATCTTAGACCATCTTCTACTTCACGAGGATCAAGTTGTCCAAAACTCGAGTTCTCTGCACACAAAAAGAATAAAATTACAATTAGTTCCGAAAATGGAAGAATATATGTATAGAGTGGCAAAATCAATCAAGCAAACATTATTAAAACTCATAAACAAATATGTAAGAGATAAAGTTGTTATTCTTGGTCTAGACTGAATTATACATTGCCCAAAATTAAATGAACTAGAAATGTTATTTTGAGCCTGAAGTTCTAGAAGATTTTAAGTCGTGTTATGTTAGCACTGCCAACACTGGTCCACAAATTATATTCAAACAACAGAAAGAATACTGCAATATCAACTGAAGATAAAAAATATTATTTAATAATGAGAACCATAACTCAAGTGTCACTCAAGATCCAACTTTCACAAGGGTTAGAAGTATTCAGGGATAAACCTTAGGATAGTATCTTAAGCTTTCTATGAATCATATCCTCAAAGTTGAAGTATCAATGAACTCTAATCTCTTCTAAGCTAATAAGGCCACTCACAACAAACCTTATTTGTTTCAGTGTCTTATAATTATTGAAATCTCGAATATTTGCAATATGTTATTTACATTGTTTTAGAACCCAACAAAAATTACATACAAATTGTAAGAATAAACAGTTGAAATTCACAATCTCAAATGAACACTTACTCTCACTTGCATCTAACTCGTCCTCATCCAATGGCCCTTCATCATCGAAATCATCCCTTCCCGCAAAGTAACCATCTTCATTATCAAAGTCATCATCCTCTCCATCAGAAAGATTATACTTGCTTTTCTTCTTCAATTTCAACTAATTAAATCAATTACAAAAGAGCATATTTTAGCAAAGATGGTTTACACAAACAAAGACATAATAATATTTAGACTCTATACATTGATAATCATTGTGGTGTTTGTTTTCATTGTTCTAGCCGTATATATAATTCTAAGATTGTAATTTATTTTATATTTTTCAAGAGAAACACCAACAAGCTTTCTTCTAATCCACCTTACTGGTACAACACTGAGAATCTTACCAGCACTACAAAAATGTACCAAAAGAGAGTAAAACACTCATGGAACCTTACCTGTCGTTCACGCTGAGACCTTAAAATTGCCTTATCAAACTCCTCAAGCCCATCATTTTGCTCCCCAATTCGCTTATCCACAAAAACGGAAGACTTTGTACTTCCCTCATACTCCTTCAATAGCGTTTTTTGCCTCTGCATATCATAACAGAACTCATTCAGGCATGTAAATCCTCATATGTTTAACAATACATGCAAATATATATTCCACAAGTTATCCTTATGTGGTGGTCAGATAGCTAGTGTATATTTTTAGCAAAATGGACGATGTATATCAACGTATCAAAGCATCAACGAGCAGAACAGGTCGGACCTCTAACCAAAGAGTACCAGAAGATAAATCAGAAATAATACTTGTGGAGAAAACTAAATAAGAATAAAGGAGGACAGTCTAAGTAACAAGTAGTAGAAGAAATCCCCTGTCGAGGAGTAATCAAGTAGAAAAGGCAGCCGACAAGGCCAAGGATGAACAGCAGAATATTTGTACCATTTTTCCGAAGTTGAGCAAAGTAAAATAAGATTCTAAGAGTTTATTCTCAGTACTAAACCATGAACTACTTGGGAATTAGCATACCGTGTACTCAAGGGATGCATGCATATGAAAATTTAAATAGCAAGAATAAGGTGGACTTCTTTGATGGTGATGGAGTAGGTGAAGGAAACCACTCGCGAGCACACAATTACAATTTACCACTGACCAATTTGAAATATAACACACACAGTGGCATTACATTGCACAACTGGATCCTTTTAACTGCAGAAGAGCCAATCAATACAAAAATACAGATAGATATGGAATTTGATGACATATGCAAATCTCGGAACGAGTAATTAGGACCAATGAGCAGGTTTGCTAACTAAAATAATATACTAAAGATGGTACCATGCCATTTAAAAAAGTGTGTGTAAATATTGAGCTTAGAAAATATACAGGACAACCAATTCACGACATGAATTAAACAGCAGAACCACAACAAATATAGAAAACGGGACCTTTTGAATTGCCAGAGAGCGAGAAAGACCAACACGACGTCGTTCTTCATCCTTGCGCTTCTTGCCCAATATATCGAATTTCCGCCGCGACCATATGCTCTCAAATAGGTTCTCTTTAGGTGCTTTGTTTTTCATTGCAACTGAATTCGGAACATTTAATTTGTTCTTTTTATTGTTCTTCTTCTTCTTCGAACTACCTTTGCTCGACGTTTTCGCCATCTTCTCCAAACCAATTACTCTGAATTAGGGGTTTTAGGGTTTTACAAATTTGGAGAAGGTGACCGTTTAACCTATAGGTATGGGCTTTGGATACGTATTTTGTTGGACCTTACCCAATAGAATCAGATTAGCGGGCCCTTATAAATTGGTTAGAAAGTTGATTTATTTCAGATTGAAGGTGATTTAAGTATTGGAGAATTAATTTTACTAAAATAGATTTTGATAATAATTGATCATGATAAAATTCAATTATAAAATAATTGCTTTCGGATATTAGCTTCTGCAAAATTAACATTTTAATAGCTTTTAAAATACGTTGATTTTTAGTTTCTGGAGATCCAAAAAATGATTATGATATTGAGGGTCAAACATCATTAAAATCACGATTGACTTAAAACAATTTCTATAATTGGGAAACATTTCAAAAATCACAATGAAGATCTAGAAGTGTTCTTAAAAGCTCCCACCGCTGGGCCAAACTCACCCTGAACCAAATTTACTGAAACGGTTGAGATTGAGTTTTGGTTTCAAAGATAGAAATTCTAAATACGAATATCTATATCTACGTACTGCTTAGTAAATAATAGGAGTATAAATTACGGTAGGTATCTATCTCCCCCAAAAAATTAACTTTACAACTGTTAATTATGAATGAGCATAAATCTTGTAACCCTTAAATATATATTAATTTCTAATTTATTCTCTTTTGTAATTCATGTTTTGTGTTAGTGAGTCAAGATTTCAAGGCCTATAAATAAATATATACAATGTTTGTGATACCCAATTTCAAATAAATAAAAATTACAATAGAATTATAATTATATCTCCAATTTTTTTTTTTTTTGTTATTTTTCTATAGTTTTATAACATAGTATCACAACTTCGGTTATAGTTCTTGATTTATCTCCAGAGTTCTTATTGCATTTGATCTAAACTTGCATTATGTCAAACCTCACCAAACTCGAGTTTGCCGTCCCTAAATTTTAGGTAAGAATTATCTATCTTGGATACTAGATGATAAAATTCACCTAGACATTAAAGGTCTAGAATATAAAATTGTGAACAAAAATGAAGCACATTTACTCTCACAAAAAACATAAGCCCATTCAGCAAGGTCAGTAATCATGTGGCTATAAGCACAAGTTCGACATACAAACTTATGGTTATCATATTACTATTTAATATTAGAGTTATTGTAGACGAACTTATGTGTTATATGAATCCATAAGTTCAATTTTATGGTGGTGTTTTCATCCACTTCTTAAAAGTGATTTTTAGTTTTTCTTTTAAAAAATTTACTTTGAAAGTGTTTTCCAAAATCACAACTACTCAAATTCTCTTAAAATAAGTCATTGTCCGTACAAAACTCAGAAGCATTCTATGCGGCTTCTATATTGTGATGGCTCTTTTGAAAATTATCAGAAGTACTTAATTCTCTAAGATTGAAAACACCAACAACTTTTGATTATAAGCTGATTTTGGACCTTTTTTAAAAATCTCTAAAAAGCCAACCATGAATATGTCGAGAAACCCACATATATGTAACAAGGTAAATGTAAGAATGTTGTCATCTAAAAAGAAAAATGTAAGAATGTTGTAAGATATTTAGAATGCATCACTATTTCTCAAACTTTAATGATTTACAAATTAGGTATTCCCTCTATTTATATTAAACTCAAATGGACGGGGGAGATCAACTTGATTTAACGGTCAACATTTAGAAAATTCAACATATGATTGATTTAGTGGAAGGGGCTAGTCACTACAAAGTAGTGAATCTAAGTTCAGATCCCTATTGAAAGAAATTACCACTTAATGTGTTCGACGTGTCTCGAAAGTGATTAAGTCAGATCAAAGACCAGAACACCCTTGAAAAATCAAAAAAATACTTACAATACATTTCTATGGACCCATCTACAACATACTACTACAATATGTACATGCATGAGAATGGAAGTAGTTAAAAACCACCTACTAAACTATCTTCATGGAAGATTTTTTCTACTTTATTTAAGCTAGTCATACTTTTAAAGAAAATAATAGAGTTGCTCATTTTTTTAGCAAAATTAGCACTGTCAAATTTCATTTGTGGGAATGTTTTGTCTAGCTATATCCTTGACATTGAAAACTCTGATATATGTTCTCATTTGATTGATAGTTTTACATCTTTTCCTATAAAAAAAAAGAGTAAGACTAATTTATTATTTTATTTTTTTGTCAAATGTAACAATGTTTGTGTATTGATTTTAAATCAAATTTAGCGAGCTTTATTTATGAAAATGTATGCATTGTGCGTCCCATCTATTGAATTGCAACTCTGTTGTATGTAAGTTATGTCATATGTCTGAATACGAAATTTTGCTTGCGTTGTATTGTTTTAGTAATTTGTAGTTTGGGTACATCTCTAATCGAATTTTGCAAATTTAAAGGGATTATTTTGGCAACTAGCCTCAGTTTTCATTATAGTTTATATGGTCTATAAATAAAAGAGGGTGAATAATACTAATTGTACTATCTATTTATAATTTTTGGTCATCTTCCTTATTTTTTTCTCACATGGGATCCCTACTATTTATTATCTGTTTCAATATGTATTTTTTCAACAAGAATGCTGCAACGTCGAAATTATTTATATGACAAATGTTAATTTTCATGGGTAAATTTGTAAACTCATCAAAAAAGAGAAATTGAAAAAAAAACAAATAAAAAAATGAAACGAATATAAAATTTTAGAAAAAAAAAAAAAAGTTACCCATCCCCCTCCCCCAACGGGATATATCTATTTATAATTTTTGGTCATTTTCCATATTTATTTGTTCACATGGGATGGGATCCCTACTATCCATTATATGTTTCAATATGTATTTCTTCGGCAAGAATGCGGCAACGCCGAAATTATTTGTGTGACACATGTTAATTTTCTTGGGTAAATTTGTAAACTTGTCAAAAAAAAAAAAAAAAAAAAAAAAAAAAAAAAAAAAAGAGAAAAAAAAAATGAAATGGATATAAAATTTTCAGAAAAAAAAGGTTGCCCAACCCCATCCCCCTCCCCCAATGGCGTCAATTTTGGTCGTGGCCGCGACCCGGACTATCACAATCTAAATTGGCCACTCCATTGGGGAAGTGTGGATGGTGGGTTTTTTATTTTCTTTTTTCTTTCCGTGATGCGTGACGCCCAAGCAATCAAAGTGAATTAAACGTGGATGGTGGGTTTTTCTGCGAAAGTAAATTTTTTTTCCAATTTTTTTTAGTTATTTTTAAACTTTACAAATTTATATCTGAAACTGAGAGTTAACATGTGTCACACACGTGATTTGGGCGCCGCCCCATTTATCTCGGAAAATGCATATTGTATAAAGGACCCAGATAATGATTCTATCAAAATTTATAGATAAAGAGGACCATTAGTACTGTTCATCCTAAAAGGTATCTATATTATCTTCATTTTGCCTCAAGCCATGTGACATATTGAACCTTTGTTGGCCCGTTCACTTCCTAAATAAAGTCAGACAACACACTCTATTCATATACTCCCAAATTGCTATCATTAATTCCATTTACAAAGTAAAAGTTTAATTATACGTGTACAATCCATCTCTACCCAACGAATTAATTAAAGAAACCCAAAAAAATAAAAAACTTATTAATCAAGCCAAAAGCCAAAAATCTTTTTGTCGTTTAGTGGTAATGAGATATCCACCAAGTTTTTTGCTCTTCCTCCTCACTGCAATGGCCATACAACTAGCATTTTGAACACAATACTCTGCCACCCCACCGGCCGGTGCTCGATTCCCGGCCCACATCACCATAAGCCGCCACGTGACGGACCGTTTCTTCTGTCCTAGCACCAACAACGCCACCTCTTGCCTCTTGGCCTCCTCCACTATGACAGGGCCTTTCTCTTTTCCATCTACCATTGCAACCTCAACTTGCACCTATATTGCATAAATTTGAGATTTTCCATTAATGTTTGCACGAATAAAGACATATAAGAGCTAATGACAATTTATTCTCTGTGATATTCATAATATTCAAGTTACCTCTATGTGATTTGAAAAAGTTCACTTTTTTCCCTGTAATTTTATAAAAGTTTCACACGCCTCCCTAACATTTTCATATCTGGCACTTTACCTTCATGTGTTATGATAAATATTACAATTTACCTCATTGTGTTATGATAAACGTGGCAATTTACTTTTCATGTCCACTCTCAATTTTGACAAGTGAGTTACACTATTCGGCTCAAGGGAATAAAAAGTGAATTACACTTTTCGGCTCAAGAGGGATAAATTGCTCTTTTTCAAATCACAGCGGATAAATTGAACATTATAAATATCAAAGGGACTAAATTGCCATTAACCCAACATATAACTATCTAATTTAATTTAAAAAGGAGAAAAAAAAAAAAAAAAAAATACCCGTATGCTTAGCCGAATTAACAAAAAAAAAAAACTGTTAAATTTATTACCAAAAGCCCGGCCCCATGCATGTGCTATTTTTATGAGCAAAAAATCCATCCTACATACTTTGCAGAATCAATGACAATGATAGAAAACACCCCTTCTACCTAAACAATAAGTTTCCTATTAACCTTGAAATTTGACAATATATAGCCCCCTATTGATTTGTGAAAGAATTTCAAATAAAATTTTATGCTAATAAAAAATAACACATTTTGCCAACTAGGCAATGCACAAGGAGTATTTTTTTCGTTTAGTTAAAAAAATGCACACCTCAGGCTTCTTAAGTTGGCACATCGTCTTCATACAAGCAATAAATTCAGGAATTCTTTGATTTACATCTTTTTTGACTGAATCTTCAGCTGCAATAATAACTATTTCTTAATTATAAAATAATTTCCTAGACAATAATTATATATTTGTATATAAAAAAGAAAAACTTAGAACAAAATATGTACGTGGTATTTCATACCTTGCTTTGAAGGCTTAGTAACATAGAGAAGAATCATTATATCTTGGTTTTGAACGGAGTGACTAAGTGCCCATTGCACCGCGTTCTTGGATTCAATGCTCGAATCAACAACGATCATGATTTTCCGGCCACTTATTGCTCCCGTCTTCTTAACACCACCACAAGAATCATCCTTTTCAACATCTACAAAACCTTCTTTCTTTTTCTGATCAACGTTGTTGTTGTAATTATTTGGCGACGAACGAACACGAACTAGAGGCCTAATCCTATTCAAGCAAAAATTAGGCAGTTTAGTGCCTATTCTGCCCATGTTTTGGAATGACACCTAAGTTCTAACTTCTATGAGTAAATAAACAAGCCAGCTCTAGTTATAAGAACAAAGTTCATTAATTAAAAAAAAAGGTAGCAAATTAATTTGGGCATTACTCAACTAATTGATGGTTTATGGGCCATAGTTTCTTTCTCTTTTTCCTTCTTTTGCTCTCTAATCATTTTCCCATTGCTTCCTTTAAATTTTTTTAGGCTTTTGGGTCTACATTGGAACGTGCCCGAGTCATCAAAACAGTAGGGCCATATTCTTGGCAAGAGTAGCTGTTAAATTAATTTTCAAGAATCCGAGCATTTAGTAAATAAATTATGTTTTGATTGTCCTTTAATTGTAATACACTTTGGTTGTAAATAAAATTGATTTTTGTTAATGATCTTTAGTATCGGGAAAGATATGTATATGTAAACAAAAGAATTACCAAGTCTTAAAAATTACAATGTAATAATCAAATTTAAAGTGAAATAATAAAAATAAAAAATCCCCATGATCATTAAAAAAAAAAAACTTTACAACAAATTCTAGTCGACAGAATGTGACCAGGGCATGGTAATGATGTTATGAGATGATAATGATGAGAACACCAACCATGAACTTTACAACATAGGATAGAAATTAATTAGTCATTCTAATTATAATTACAATCGAGATGATCGTAAATTCTATAAGAAAATTAAGGAGACAAATTCGTCCCGAAATTAATAAGACTCCATCATGTTTCACCATGATGAAAGGGAATAAAAGTCAATATAGATGATGTTATTTATAGACCAAATGTAATAGAAATCAACTTCAAAATGACCTAGTGTGGGTCTTAAATTTTTTTTTCTCCATGTTATCCCCATTTGATATGATTCACTGTTATATAAAAGTGAGCATATTAATTATCCCATGTAAAAAATAATAATAAATGTTGTACATTTGATTTAGTATAAAAATAAGGGTTTCATGTGCTAAGTACAAATATGATAAAGATGAGCCAAATTAGTAAAATAGATTATATTACAAGCTAAGATCCTAGTCTGACCTTATAAGCCAATCTTTGTACCAGTCGACCTTATTAAAGCTCCGATTGGAAGTGCATTCAATCCTCCCAATCTTTATAAATGCCCTCCCTATGTTGAGGTTCCAGCTAAGGATCATGTACCAATCACGTGCCGGTCGTACAAATTATGTGATGGTCCATATACTTTTCTGACATCCTCCGGGACAACCACCGTACGTTATATACACAAACACAACAAGAAAAATCACCTAGTCGAGCCGAGGTACTATGGTCAGGTCGAGCCAATCATGGCGGTCTTGGTGCCTCCTGTAATACTCAACAAGACTAGTCGACCGCCACGTGGATCATCGATCAGATGTCCACGTGGTCAATCCAAAATATGGTATATCAACATTTTTTTGGACGGGTATTGCACACATACTCAAAATTACGAGTACTGATACTTTATCTGATGTGAAAATGACCAATTTAACTCTCCCCAGATAACATAATTCATGCACATGACACTTTATCCTTCTGTAATATTGTCTAATGGTTAACTTATCTCCATGTGATTTAGTTCTTGAATATGTAAAAATATGCTATTTCTTTTAAAACACAAGGAAACATATTGTCATTTAATTTATCACATAGGATTAAATTATCTTTTAAGATAATTCGGAACCAACTCTATTTAAGGGGAAAATACTATTGACTTTTGTGGAAGAGATGCCTTTAAAATCACTCAGAAACTTTTTACCAACATGTGATTGGTATAGTGGAAGAGACTAATTAAATAATACAAAGTAGCGACTCATGTTCGAATCCATGTTGTGAGAGGTATTCATTTAATGTGTTCAACCCAACTAAAGAAAATTAAGACCCTTGAGAAATAAAAATAAAAAAAAAACAAAATACTAGGAGCTTTTGTTTTTTGGTAAAGTATATTAGGAGCTTATTCAATAAATAAACAATACTTAAATAAAAGTGAAGCAATGGGTATACATTAGATAAACCCATATGAAATTAAATAATAATGAAAACTGAACTCCTTAATGGTTTAAGATTCAATTTCCTTGAATAAGATTCAGAGAGGATAGTGTTTTGGATCGGGAATGGGTCGAATTATTGGACTTGTGAAATGGGTTTTGATTAGAATTTTTTGGTGACTGGATTGAACGGCCCACGGTCTGTTTTTATGTGAATAAGTAATATTGGGTTCAGATGTGGCCCGATTTGATTACGAGCCCAAAGTAGAATCAATGTTAAATTATTAATAATTGTTGACAGATTGTGCATGTGAAGTTGTGGCAATGGGGTTAAATTAATAATATATTATGGAAATAATTAATTTGGCAAAGTATGAAGATAAATAGATAATACGATTATCAAAATCAAATATTATGGTGAATTGCTTTAACTAACAAGAATCCTAGTCTCCTCTAAACTCTTTGAGACGCAAAATATCCTATTAGGTCTACTCATCTTCAACTCAATATCAAAATTATAAATTATTAATTATTAAAAAAAAATCGATTTTCAAACCCTCCCCTGCCACCCCCATCACGAAAAAACCCTGGTAAGAATTTGGCTTCCCTAAGTCTGTGTTGTTAATTGCAATTTTAAATAATGATTTTCATACATGTTGTATACATTGCCCATGTTGTTTTACTTTCTTTGTATTTCATGCAGTCCTTTTTTTTTATTTTTTATTGATTTAATTTTGGTTATTGCTCTCTAAATTTTTAGCAATTTAGTGTTTTAGCTTCCCAATTGACAATAATTTTTTGTTTTGTCGAGTTAGGGCTGTGTAATGGGTTGCATATGTAGTTGTTTTCATGTTCCTGATGGTTTGAATAATTCAAGTTCCGAAAATTGTTATTGTCCAAAGTGCTGCTTCCATAAAGTGATGAACAAGGTACATTCTTCCACTCATTCTTTGGATTTTTTGTAGATTTATTTCGTTTATCCGATTTCTAAATAAATGTTTCTTTCAGAACAGAGAATGATTCTAGAATCGTAGTTTATGCAACATGAATTTTTGTTGCGAACGCATCAAAATTAAGCTTAATTTTCAGCATTTTTGAATTATTCCCGAGTTTTTGTTAACTAGACTCGGTGAAATGTGAATCTTGGTTTCTCCAATATAATATAGATTCATCCGGAATGCAAAACATAATACATTAATCGATCGTACTAGTTTATGCTCCGGCTGTTCTTTTGCATTGTTTTTCTTTCTCCGGTTATTGTTACTTTGTTTGAGACTGAATTGTATGTATAAATTTTCCACAGCATGGAAATATATTTGGTAAACAAGGAACACAAGTTACCTCTTCATCAAATCAACAGGCACAACAGGCTTCTTCGTCGTATTCTTCAGTGTCCGATGAAAATACTAAACGTTCACGAGTTGAACTGGAACCAATTAGACAATCGAACGAAAATGATAGGCATAAAGGAAAATTGGGAGCAGAAAATGTAACTTCGTATAAATTTGTTTCGCCAGACGAAGAGGATGTATGCCCAACTTGTCTTGAAGGTACTAATTCTCTGCTCAAGCATTAATTAATACATGGTTATTTTTACAAATTTGACAAAGTCGAAATTTTAATATTTTGACAGAGTATACCGAAGAAAATCCGAAGATAATAACAAAATGTTCTCATCATTATCATCTTAGCTGTATTTATGAATGGATGGAAAGGAGTGCAAACTGTCCAATTTGTGGAAAGGTGAGTAGTTTTACTTTTACTTTCACCTAATATGAATATGAATTGACTATAAGACTGATTATATATTTCACTGCTATATATAGCTGATGCTGTTTGATGAATGAGCTGAACTTTTCGAGCAACAATTAACCGAAGAAGGACTGGCGAGTAAATTGAACTAGAGGATACGGGCTCAATCTGATTAAGGTTTGTACAAATTTCCGAGTTGCAAAAAACTCATCGTAAACAATTTTGATTATCGGGATTCTCAGGATAGGCTTTTGTAGGTGTTCTTCGATCTTATTTCTCTACCTAATGATTCGAGTTATTAAAGTAGTGTTACGTAATGTCCTATAAACATATGTATCACATAGAGATTACACATAATTTGCATTATTATCTGCATAAACACATTTTATAGTATACATAACTTACAAGTACGCGGAGTAAATTCATTAGAAGTTAAATCAAGATGAAACAGAACTGGAATAGAAGAAATATATTATAGCGCATCTTATTCCTCCCCGGATCGATTGTCATTAGGAAAGAGCAATTATATATTAGGCAGCAAAGCATCCAAGATGGCATGAATAGAGTGAATCAAGAGTGAGGTCAAGCTCGTTCCTTCGAGCTTCAGCCGCCTCTTCTCCTTCATACGTGCCCCTGCATTAAAAATAAAAAAATGCTAATCAAAGGTCCGAGAACCAAACAAAAGGTTAATGCATGTATTAAACGAGGGAGATATTACGTAATTACCCCATGTTTAAGGAGGGAAGTTGATGTGGCATTACAAATTGTTGTGGTGGTGGTGGAGGTGGCGGTGGCAGAGCCTGGTGATTAATACCGTGGTGTTGCTGCTCCCACGGTGGCTGTTGTGCGATTTCCTTCTCCTTTTCTTTGATCTTTATTGCGGAACAGAGTCGTTATAATACAAGTTAAGCAAACGAATTAGGATTCGGTAAAAGAAATGATGAATGAAGCTAGTCACCTTCTTTGCAAGCATGCTGTTTTGCTCTTGTATAGCCCTCTCCTGTCAAAAACAAGATTTAACTGTAGAGTCTAGAATGTTGAAAACATGTACTTTAGAGTATTAAGTGGCAAAATTGAATATATTATAATAACCATTATTATAAATTTCTAATCCTTTTAAAGGGTGAATAGCAAATAAACTCCCTATGTTATTCTAAATAGTCAATTTAACTCCCTGTGATAAATAAAAGGGCAAAATACCTCTTCGTGATATCCTAAATAGGTAATTTAACTCCCTGTAATAAGAAAAATGACAAAATACCTCCCTGTGTTTTATAAAAGAAGCACATTGCTCCGTCTAAATTGCTTATTAATTTATATCAGCAAGGAGTTAAATTACCTATGTTTATTTCACAGAAAAGTAAATTGCCCGTTAAACATATGGCAAAGAAATTTATAGCTGATAGCAACAATGCAATTAAATTTTGTCAACTTACATTGTACCCTATGCATGGGTTCGCCTGTGGGCGATTATTGTCATATCAAGGACAACATTTATACATAAGACCGAACGCATGTTATGTGCTAATTTGAATCTTTAAATTTCATAGCAGTCGAATAGTGACGTTTCAGTAGGTCCACAACTCGAGCTTGAACCACAGGATAAAAATAATTGCCATGTAGGCCCATGTACAGCCCAAGATCACAAACATTATAAAGTTTGATTTTTTTTTTAATTTTGGTTTATTAAGAGTTCATATTGAATTCTTGAACAGTAATGAAATGTTCACCAGGAAAATTTTCTATATATTTACAGAGATGGGTTAATGACAACTTACCCCATGTGATATTCAGTATGTTCAACTTACCCCTCGTGTGATTTGAAAAAGATAATTTATTTTCCTTTGAAAATTTTAAAGAAGCAATTTACCTCCTTGAGCTAGAGAATGTAACTCAATTGTTGAAATTAAGAGTGAACATAAAAAGTATTTTGTAACATAGGGTGGTGGGTGGGGGTAAATTATCACATTTATCATAACAAATAGGGTAAATCGCGCGCCACATTATCATAACACAGAGAGGTAAAGTGTCACATATAAAATTATCATGGTGGTAGTGTGAAACTTATATAAAATTACAGGGGAGTTAAAGTGCTTTTTTTTAAATTACAAGGAGGTAAATTGAACAATTTGAATATCATAGAGGGTAAATTGCCGTTAATTCTTACAAAAATAGCTTATGAAGAAAAGAAACTAACCTTTCGCTGTAAATCAGTGATTGAATCGTACAAGAGTTGATTCTGTATTGAAACACATAAAATAATAATTGTGATTTTCAATAAAAACAATTAATAATAAAACTAATTAAATAACAACACAAATATTTGAAAGTTAGAACAATAAAATTCATATCTAAAAATCATACTTTTCTAGTTCGGATGTTCTTAAGAGCAGTGTCCAGTTGTTGTTCCAGATTCTGAAGATCTTTCAGGCTCATTGATTCCAGATCTTCTCCCATATAGTGCCTGAGTTTATTAATAAAAAAATGAGCAACTGAAAAATTCGTGCATGCATGCATTTAATTTTATATATTATCAAATTATTTTGACTTTGGTTTTTACCTATGATATTTCTGCAAGAGCTCAATTCTAGCCTTGAGTTTGCTATACTCCAATGTCCAATTTGCCTGCAGAAATCAATTATAAAAACGTTTATTTAAGTATCACATCAATTCTATACTTGAAAAATACTCTCTTTGTCTCAATTTTTTTACTCATATTTCATTTTTGGGATGTCCGAAAACACGACTCGTTTTTCTAAATAGATTCTTCTTAATATACCCTAATACATAAAGTAATAATTTCGTTTTTTGATCTAGTGGGACAATTAGATAGCCTAAACCAGCCTATCAATTTTCAAAAGCTCTTGTTTGAGCTTACACAATTAATTCTCAACAACTAGTTTTAACGATATAAATGTAATTAAAGTAGATAAAAAGTTTCACATTTTTAACTCTTATTTAAAACTTTATGCTACAATGGACGTGGAGCATTATACTTTTAGTTCCGTATGATTGAAAACTCAGAATATATGGTCTCATGATTAATAAATAGCACTTTTGTTATCTTACGGCAGTCTCAATCAAATTGAATGGGAAAAGTGTGAAGGACAAATAAGAATTTTTTTAAACATTGGGGTCAAAGATAGAATCTTTAATAGGGTGAAACTAAAATGAGAATATTTTACTTAACTTTACATATTTGGTGTTAAATTTTCTGAAAAAATACATTTGATACCACAATTTTACATCTGTATACAATTTCATTTTGCTGCTAGAATTATTTTATTAAATTATCATCAAGCTCTAACAACTCCTTAAACTTAATGACAAATTTAAAAATATTTTTAGCTCTAGCTGCTGCCATGCAATACGAGGAAAAAACACTTTTGATACAAAACTTTTTGAAAAAATACATTTCATATCATGATTCACACAATCTTGACACATTTAGTTTTGCCGTTAATTTTTGGACGAAATTCAGCACGTGCTGCTCGTGTGCCCGTTAAATTGACAATGTAAGGGAAAACATGCACAAGTTTTAAAGACCTAACATTGACGGCACTTGCTGAGTTCCATCCGAAAATTGACGAAAAAAGTAAATGTGTCAAGATGGTGTGAATCACGATATATAATTAGTTTTTTCAAATAAGCCTAATACCAAAAATTTGGTATCAAAAGTATTTTTCTCTCCTGAATCTTTACACTATGTTTGGTTTATGGATTCCAATGACCAAAATGATATGTTAGATGCAAATGAACAAGAAATAAAGCTCAAAGTTGCATCATTGGATGCAAGAGTAAACATTTTCCTTAGCGTTTTACTCACTGAAATCCAAGAAACAAACATAGTCTAAAACTCTTAAATGGTGGGACATCATTAAATATGTCAAATACATCAAATGTGTTTTTTTTTTCAATAAAGCTTAGTATCACATGTTTAAAGTAATGTAAAATGTGGAATTAAAAATGTAATTCTCTCCGAAAGTATGGAGTGTTTATTCCTATTAGTATATAAGATAAAAATGAATTTTTCTCGATAATAATTCCTCCCCCCAAGCTTTTCACTTCTAGTCTTGTCCATGATAAAATTAAAAATGGATTTTGCACATAAATATACATATATATAAAAAAAACTAATAGTGTGTGTATGACATCACTTATTCTCAGCAAAAAAAAGTACCTTTAAGAATGTGAAAAAAATACCCTAGGGCTTAGGATATTAATTGAATATGCGACTGCTAAAAATAGGTTAATATCTATATATATCATCACGAACCCTAGGGCCTAAGACATTATAGGAAACAATATTAATTCTTAGCAAAGCAACAGTACTACTTACAGGTGACTGAGGCTCATTTGAAACTAGTTGTCTTTCAGCAAACGAATATCTTTCATACTTTTCCAGTATCCTGTCCATGCTGCTATTTTAATTTGCACCAAAACAAATCAATCAACTATTACATTGTAATATAGTGCATGATATATATATATATATATATATATAGTCAAGATAATTAATCAATGGCCATGCAGATACTAATAAATTCTCCAAACTATTTGAAATTTTGAACAACATACATATGATATAATGAAATAATTTTCTATGGGAGCCCTAAATAATCCCCCTTATGGTATTTTATGTGCAACATTTTCCCTTTTGTTATCTTATGTGAAACAATTTACCCATGTATTATGATATGCGTGGATGTTTAATTTTGTCTTTCTACGTATTTATTTTGGATCAATAATGACTTCCAACTACAATGCTTGATATAATGAAATATGACTTCACAAGGGGTTTAGTATTACACAAAATTAAGTTGATCATACAAATTATTACATAGACTAGCTCCTATGGAAGTTTAATATTTTTCACAAATATGTGTAATAATTTAATAAATTAATTTGTCTGGTAAACATCATCCTAAATGTCCCTACATCCTCCCCCATATCACAATTAACATCATCCTAAAGGTCAACATCAACTACCTATTTGTTAGTCTTCAAAGGATACTCTTGTAATTTATATGAACATGACATGCATGCGTCATCAATCAACTGCCAGAAATAAAGCTATTATACCACCACAAAAGACCTAGTTAGCTTCACTATAAATGCCATGGTACTAGGTAAAAATGGGAAATTTTCAAGACTTTTAATTTCACATATATATTTATAATATAGCTAGGAACATATGATCCATGTAAATCGGTGTTGGCATCGTTTCACTTTATTTTGATTTTCTTAATAGATTTGATCAGTGTTTTGAGCGAAACAATGAAACATAATTTGGATTGTATTTTAATGTTGAAGCATAGATTTCAAAAGTTTGATGAAATATAACTTGAACAGAGTTAGGATGTTTGAGTATGAGGGAAAAAAACGACTGACTAATATCAATCAACGATTCTTGTAGATAAAAAATAAGTGATATGTATCAAATTAATATATTTTATTTGTATAGAATTTTATTAGGTCTGAATAAATTGTTTAATCAAACATGACAAGATAATTATATGGGATGAACTAGGTTTAGACTTGAATTTCTAGAGTATGCAAAATGATGGAAATTATTAGACCCTAAAAACCCCCCAAAAAAAGCCGACAACTTTTAGCCTACTAGTACAAAAACTATATTGTACCTTAGTAATAAACATGGAGTTCCACATCTTCTATATATACATTGTAATCATCATCTAATTACAGTATATTACAACCTATACTTTTGAGATTTTTGAGATTGTACAAATGATAAATTCCGCTACCCGAGGAGGTACCTGGGACAATTAATATGATACTCCTTTGAAATATATATAATTCTACTAAAAATCTCTCCTCCATCCCCCATATATATCCTCTAGGACATCTTCTCACTAGTCATTAGAGATGCCCTGAAGATCACATGAGAAGTTTAGTATGAATATATCCTTTGTGAATTAACTTTCAAGTTCTCTTGTTTAGATTTAAATAAGAAAAGGGAAAGGAAGAATAGATCTTCTTAAAACAACTTTGTGTATATATAAAAGAATGTCTTCCACACTCAGTCATCTAATTTTTTCTTTGAAAAAGTTCTAGTGATTATGGTTTGATTCAATTGCGGAAAGTCAAATGAGAAAGATGATCTAGGTAAAACCAAATCCCATTGAAATATTATCAATTTGGACAAAGTAAATATCAAAATATTATTAAAATTGATGTCCAAACAAACATAAAAAAACATAAAAGAAAAGATTTTTTAAAAGCAAATCGAATGGAAAAAAACATGTTACTTACATGAAACAATACAAACCCACATTTGTATCAATTTTGTTTCAACGTTGAACTCATCCATATGCCAAAACACAATTTGGGATTGATTTTGATAAAGACAAACACAAGACAACCTATAGACCGACTATACAGAATGTCTTATTATTAAAATTTCACAAATTTCAATAAGTAAATTTAACACATCAACTTTTAGGGTAATTCTTATCAAAATTGTTTTTGACCACACTCGTCCAATCATAAGATAAATACAAAATATTTGTTCTAGATCGAAGAGTAGTATTATACAATCACAAGATATATGCACTACAATACCCTAATTAGTAAAATTTTAGTTTTCTTGTATTTTATTGGGTACCCCCTAAACTTCCATGTAGACAATAATATCATCTGAATCTATTGTATGAAGTTGAAGAAACACCACATACGATTCCTTTCTTGTCAATATAACCCTCTCCAGATTTCGAGGATTCCTTTAAGTCTATACTCTATAACCCACCCCACCCCCACCCCCACCCCCACCCCGGCACAGACAAACTCAAGTCAGAGAAAAAGACAAAAACTTTTGTTAGATAAATTTGTGTCCTAATTAGTTCAAGTTCCAAGATAGATGAGGAGAGAAACAACGTTATAACCTACGGAATCTAGGAAAACCCCGCGTCAAGAACTGAAAGTCACACCATTATATATATATATATATATATATTGCATGAAATGATGCTTCAAATTAATCATATCATATGTCAGAAAATAAAAATAAAAAGGGGAAAAAAACCAACGACATTACAAAAAGGGTAACCAACATATTCAGTGGATAAAACACCAGCAGACATTAGAGGAAACTAAAGAGAGAGCAATAACATCTGTCATCCCATAAAGTTTTTTCTTCAACTGCATTATTGTAATTAAATATAATAATTAAATTGTTCAAAGTTTTATTCAAAATTCATTATTAATTAATCTAGATTATGTTTGGTTCTTTAATTTGACTAAGTAGAAAAGCTCATTGTTCTATAATCTGATATAGCAAAATGTTTTTCTTAACGTTTTATATACTAATTATTAGAAGATGGGAATATCATAATTAATCAAAACTAAACAAAGATATGCACGAACTATATGGAAAATTGTGAAGACATTATTCAGCCAAAGAAAATAGTGGAAATTCATATTTAATATGCATGAGTACAATAATGTACCAAGATAGTATAATTTGAAATTAAAGCTGATAAGTGAAAACCAAAAAAATGATTTTCTTGAGGTCAAAGTTTCGAAATTAATTAAGTCCTGGTTAATCTAATTCGAATTAAGCAAACAAAAAAGCCAATGAAAACCTAGACACACTAAAATATGAGAAATCTCACTAAAACAAGATAAGATAATTCTCGGCCAGATCGAACTCGACCGAACCCAAAAACATTCAGATAAGATGTACAACACCACTTGTTTTGAAACTATATCTCAGAAGATCAAATAAATTAGGTGAAAACAAATAGATTTGGTCCAGCAAATTAAACATATATGTGAAAAAAAAAAAGAAAATGAAAATAAAGGAAGGAAACCCTAGTAAGAATAAAACTTGATTTGTACAAGAAAAACATAAGATCGATCGATCTTAAGACAATTAAGAAAGGTAAGAGATAAAGATAGATAGATACATACCAAGAATCAGTAGAATACTCAAAGAGCTTGCCCTTATGTGAAAAGACAATAAGAGCCACTTCAGCATCACAAAGCACAGAGATCTCATGAGCTTTCTTCAACAAACCAGCTCTCCTCTTTGAGAAAGTAACTTGTCTATTAATCTTGTTCTCTATCCTCTTCAGTTGTACTTTTCCTCTCCCCATTTCCTTTTCTTTTCTTTCCTCTCTCAATGAAATGATATGAAATGAAACCCCAATTAAGAAATAAACCTAAAAATGGAAACCCTGATATTTATTTACTCTTTCTTTTCTCTTTTACCTAGACACACATAAAGAAAGAAAGTAAAGTGATTTGTTTGGTTTTGTTTTGTAAGTTATTTCTCTCTTAGTTAAAAAAGTAAAGCAGAAGGGTGCATGGGATTTCTGTGGTCACAGTTTTCTTTCTATTCTTATTATTACTCCTTCCGCAGTTCCGCTCGGTTGGTCGTTGACACGGAATTTTAAGTAAGAGTTGAAAAAATAAATTTATTATGAATTTTTAATTTTATGCCTTCAGAAATAGTGATCGAGAAATATTGATGTCAACTAGTGCTTTATATGAAATGATGTTTTCGAGAAAAATTATTTCGTATTTAAAAATGAAATGAGATGTTGTTATGGGACATCTTAAAAAGAAAATAAGAGAAGAGAAAAGAATAAAGACCGAAAGAGTATTAAAAAAGATTTAAGTGATTGAACATAATGTCTGATAAAGTGTGTACAATAGGTGGGGTGTGAAAACCTGAAACCACTATTGTTAGAAAACCAGGTGGTTTATGTTGGATGTGCTGTCGAGCTGTGATTGGCTGAGGTTCTTTGTTGTTGTCTGGTGGGTTATTGAAGGGCGTCGCAGTTTTTGAGGAGGGGTTTGTTCCGTACAGTTTCAATTTTAGGCCTGCTTGTGAGATGTACGGACTTGGAATAAGTTTGTATCATGTATGTACGTCTTTTCTCACTACTGTTGACGGCGCATCCGTGATTATTTTAAGACTCTTTTTATCCCCATTTTCCCTTCTTTAATACTCCATATATAATCTTAATTTCTTTTTATAATTAATTAACAAGGTTCCACATGCATATGGTTTTAATGAATATATACCATTAAATATGGGTCGAGCTCATTTTACTATAAAAAAAGGTAGATTCAGATAAAATTTGCCTGTACAAGAAAATTGTGCATTAATGACAAGATTATTAATGACAAGATTTTAAGTGATAAAGTAAAATGTCATTTTATTTCATAATTTTGACAATTATTGATATCCCTTTAGTGATAATTTAATGGCAATAAGTATTATCACAATAATTTAGCCACAATATTGTGATTGTCGATTTGTTGTATCATTAAATGTCAATAGTGACAATATTTTTAATATTTTTGCCACTAATATGTTTATTAAAATTATTTTAGTGACAATAAATAAGTTATTTTCATTTGACACATGAAAACCGACACGTGTAACATTGTCATTTAATATTTAGTCACAAAGAGTCAATTTTCTTGAGGAGTCGGTTTCGCTCTTTGATTTGCAGTTTTTGTATGAGTCATATCGAACTGCACACTTAACTATTGCACACTTTATACCACCTTAATTATTTGAACGGAACCGGCCACATGTGTCACAAAAAATAAAGCTATTTTATTGCTATTGAATACTAATATTGATAGCTACGATTGAAAAAAAAAAAAAAACACTAGGCATCAATGATGACATATATTGTTTCATATTTATTAATATTTTTTATATCTAGTAAATTATGTATTTACAGTTCGGACTGAAGAGTGCATTGAGTATAGGTTCTACTCACTACGATGTCTCAAGTTGGATTAAGACTTGACTTTCGCCTCTGAGAATTACAAATCACTAATATTTGGTCCAACCACCTTGGGTATTTATTAATATTTCAAAAAAACTTGGAGATTATATATATCGGAAAATTCTTACACGAACCAGGCTTGACATAACCCAAAGTATAACTAAATGACACTTGCACCTGTAATTTGATAAAACTTTTAATTAAAAGAGTGACCAATCACAAAACAAGTCAATTACACTTACTTAATGATTTGATAAGTTTGATTAAATCAATCTTCAACAAGAATTGGACAATAAGGTTTCAAATATTTCTCTTTCCCGAGTCAACTTTCAAGTTCCAAATCAAAACATGTATATACACAATATGTCATTAATTAGTTCTACCAAAACTACTTGAGAAAAAGGAAAATTATAATGAAATTTAGATCATTCTCACGTTTCATTCACCCACTAATAGATCTACTCATCTTGTGCTTGAATATTTCTCGTCAGTCAAAAGCAGCCCTGGCCAGATTCTTTTCATTCATCAAATTAAAGAGGTTACGTACTAATTCGGGTGGGGGTCCTTTATAAATTAATCTACATCTCTTTAGGCCATCTCCAATGGTTGAGGGCTAGCCCAGGGCCAGCCCGGGGCCCTGCCTGGTTGTCTCCAATGGTTGGGGCTCCGTGAGGGAATTAATTCCATTTTTTTTCCTTTGCCCACTCTCACCTATTAATATTATAGTTTTAAAATTTTTTAATATTAATATTAATAATAGTAATTATATTAGTACTCGTAATTTAATTATTAATTATATTAAAATATTAATATTAAATAGAATATTTAATTAAAGTAACTTAAAATTAATACATAATACGCAAACTCTCACCTATTAATATTATAGTTTTATTTTTTTTAAATACGGAGTATTAATTAAAATAACACATTAATTACAACAATACACAACATTAATTACACAACATAATCAAGGAAAATAAAATAAAAATGAGAGAATTTCACTTTTCATACCATAATTCAACCTACTTTAGGGATTTGATACCATAATTTTTTCTACCGGCACATTTGATACCATAACTCAAATCAACTCGACACATTTGATACTTCCGTTAAATTGGAAACTGAATTGTCATGTGGCCGTTAAAACTTTGCACATTTGATACCATAACTTATGTTGACTGATAATTTTACCCCATAACATTTCAGGTTACCAAAAAAGCCCTACATCTCCAAATTTAGTGACGGTTTTAGTCCACATTATTGCCAAATTTTCAAATTGACTCGAATAAGACGACGTGCTAGTCAATTTAGAACTTTACACATTTGATACCATTATTTATGTTGACTGATAATTTTACTCCATAAGATTTCAGGTTACCAAAAAAGCCCCACATCTCCAAATTTAGTGACGATTTTAGTCCACATTGTTGCCAAATTTCTAAATTGACTCGAATAAGACCACGTGCTGATCAATTTAGAAAATTTTACTTATTTTATTTAAATAACTAATTTAATTTATAAACAATATTAATAAATTAAATAATACATTAACATAAATATCACCAAAATTAAGAAAATATATTCTTTTTAAATATAAAATTTATTTAATAGAATTAATATATTTAATATTTATTAAAATAATAAATTATATAATTTAAAACTATTTAATATTTATTAAAATATTAAATAATAAATAATTTTAATTTTGTTGGGATTCGATAAGATAAACAGCCCTAGGCACAGCGGAATATAAAACTTTTTAGGACCTCTTAAGGAATCTTGCCAGGATATTCTCTAGTTGTATATATATATGAATATAAATAAAACGATAGTATAAGTTTTCTCGGTTATACCTATCTCCTTGCAAATCCTCGGCTAGCAAAACGAGCTCTGAATTCTGCTCCGGCAAAATCGACCCAGACCTTTTGAGTAGCGCCCCACGTGTTGCGCCTCTACGAGTTGATACACCACAATATCACGAAAATAATATGTCTCGATCAGCTAGAACACGAGATATATTATAAACTAGGAATTAGGAACGATTTAGGAACAAAACTCGAAAACAAAAAATTCTTCCAAGTGGAAGAAGGGTTCGGTCGATATAGCTAGGGAGAGGGAGAGAGAATTTTTTTTGCTCTTGCTCAATTTTTTGCATATGGAGTTATCTGAAATTCAACTATAAGAAAGCTACTTATAGTTTTCTCTCTAACCTAGTCCTATTAGGACTAGGTCTTCTCTCTCCTACATGGGCCATGACCCTCTTTAATTAAAAGACCAAGTCTCCTAATTAATTCATGGCCCAGTTAATTAATTTGATCAGGCTTTATTTAATCTACCAATTAAATAGCCCAATTAATTAACTTAATCTCTCATTTAATTAAATCAGACTCTAAGTCTATTTAATTAAAATCCTTTTCTAATTAATTAAATCTAACTTAATTAATTATTTCACAAATTAAATTCCAATTTAATTTATGATCCTGATCCAATTTCAATTGGATCCCATTTTGTTCCAATTGGGTCGACCCAGTCGACCCACCCACAATAATCGACCCAGTCGATTATTCACCCAATCGACCCAGTCGACTCGGTCGTTCTTATTTCCTCGCTTTCGCTACTTGTGTATTGTGTATGCCCCCGTAGGTTCACCACATAATTGGCCGTGGGTTATAATTAAATATTATTTAATTATTCGAGTAAGACTTACTCTAAATCAATCGAACACTCTGTCGATTGACCATTCCAAAATTAGCACCCCTGCCAATTTGGGAATTCTCCCACACTCCACGGTCGATGTCCAGCCTCAAGCCCATGGAGCCCAATCACTGGTGAATTAATTCAGTGAACCTTTTATAATTTATAATTTCCATATACAACATAATCTCTCCATCGATCAATCTCCCAGTCGAGACTTAAGGGTATGGTCTTTCATCGGATTCCCTTTTCTTTTGTCTTGACCTTATGTACTCTGATCTCGAAATAAATTCTCTTTGACTTAATCTTTATGAGCTACTTACATAAAGTCGTCAGATACCTTGGCCAATGATTTCATCAGAATTAATTTCTCACAGAAATTCATAGGAGAATTTCCCAACCTATCAAGTCGGGTCAACGGATCCTTTGTTGATGATATGAATCTGCATACGAGTTCCTCTATACCCAACATGTGTCCACAGAGACTTTCTGGCGATCCCCAGTCAGTCGGAACTCATATCAAAGTATAGACGTTCTCGCACCAGATAAACCCTATCATCTCAAGTAGTTAGGGATTGTTCCTCGTATACTATTATAAATTTGGAATAACTTCAACCCGAATATGCGACTACCGCTTCCATGGTGAGTTATTTCCTAATTGGGGTATTCAGTGCGCTTGCCATCCCAGCAAGCCACCCACTTATGTGTGTCGACCATCCCAGTCACGCTCGTGGACCCCAGCGTTCTCCAGTTCATCGGAGTACACACAATAGTGAGAGTCTAACCGAATCCAACGATGTCCTATCTCGATTGGATTCTATGACTCTTGAATATGTTCTAGATCACGGCCTTGAAGATCAGTCCACGGGTTGTCCCATAGCCCTGTGATCTAAGGACTTCTATCCTTATGCGTAGATAATTATTACATAAGATAAAGATGACCATTTAATAAAGTGCATTTATTAATCGAAATTGAATAGTTCCGCATTTATTACAATAAATACTAGCCATACAGCTGGCTTGCAGGACACTATTTCTATCAAATTTTAGAAAAAAAATCCCAACCCCACCCACCACCTCCCCACCCTTCCCCCCTTCCCCCCGATTCCCAGGCCGCCGGCGGCCTGGGTCTTCTGTCCCAGGCCACCGCCGGCCTGGGTTCTTCGATCCCAGGCCATTGCTGGCCTGGGACCGAAGGACAGAAGACCCAGGCCGCCGGTGGCCTAGGAATCGAGGGTAGGGGGAGGGGTGGGTTGGTTGGGTGGGTGGGGTGGGGTGGGGATTTTTTTATTAAATTATAATTATTTATTATTTAATATTTTAATAAATATTAAATAGTTTTTAATTATATAATTTATTATTTTAATAAATATTAAATAGATTAATTCTATTATATAAATTTTATTTTTAAAAAGAATATGTTTTCTTAATTTTGGTGATGGTTCTGTTAATGTATTATTTAATTTATTAATATTGTTTATAAATTAAATTAGTTATTTAAATAAAATAAGTAAAATTTTCTAAATTGGTCAGCATGTGGTCTTATTCGAGTCAATTGGGAAATTCGGCAACAATGTGGACTAAAATCATCACTAAATTTGGAGATATGGGGCTTTTTTGGTAACCTGAAATGTTATGGGGTAAAATTATTTGTCAACATAAGTAAAGGTATCAAATATGTAAAGTTCTAAATTGGTCAGCACGTGGTCTTATTCAAGTCAATTTGGAAATTTGGCAACAATGTGGACTAAAATCGTCACTAAATTTGGAGATTTGGGGCTTTTTTGGTAACCTGAAATGTTGTGGGGTAAAATTAGCAGTCAACATAAGTAATGGTATCAAATGTGTAAAGTTCTAAATTGGTTAGCACGTGGTCTTATTCGAGTCAATTTGGAAATTTGACAACAATGTGGACTAAAATCGTCACTAAATTTGGAGATGTGGGGCTTTTTTGGTAACCTGAAATGTTATGGGGTAAAATTATCAGTCAACATAAGTTATGGTATCAAATGTGCAAAGTTTTAACGGCCACGTGACAATCACGTGACCATTCCGTTTCCAATTTGACCGAAGTATCAAATGTGTCGAGTTGATTTGAGTTATGGTATCAAATGTGTCGGTAGAAAAAATCGTGGTATCAAATCCCTAAAGTAGGTTAAATTATGGTATGAAAAGTGAAATTCTCTCAAATAAAAATAGTCCTAAAGCTCCTTATAAACCTCATAAACATAGTGTTGAAAAAAGTAAGTTAATGGACCATTTTGGACGTAGTTTAAGTGGGACCCACTTTGAGTAAAGAGTCGGGTCTTGATGGAATTATATTCTACTCCGTGAGTAGATTAAAATGGTATATGGTACGTCTAAATCGGAGTACGAGTGAATTAGAAATTAAATCTCAAAGTTCACATATGTAATGGGAAAAATTGGAAAGAAATAGACTAATCCCACATTGGAAGTGTGATAAGAAAATCTTGGGTTTATATATGATTTCTAAACCATAAGGGTTAAGAAATTATTACTAGAAGGCTCCCTCAATGCGCGCAGGGGGGGTGCAAATCTTGGTTCGAATTACTACTCGGCCCTTCAAGACTTGTGCGTGCGACCTGCGCAATTTATAATGTACGGACATTAACCCAATTTCTTTAAATAATTAATGTACGGACATTAACCCAATTTCTTTTTATTTTTTCAGAAAGTATGATAACAAATGTATAAAATGTATAAAGTAGGTAGTAATGCAATTTCCTCAACTTGTAACATCTTAATTCCTTCATACTGAATATATAATTACGGCAGAAGCTTAATCATGCATTGAGATAATGCATTTGTTTGTTCCTATATATTGTTAATCTTATTTATTTTAATTGCTCTCATTATTAAGAATTAGAGAGTCTAATTCCTAACATATATTATTTGGTCCCTTTCTATTATCGTGGTCTATAAACTAATTATCTAACTTCCATGATACCCAAGTATTAAAAAAAAAGAATAGTTACTGCTGTTAGGACAAAAAAGTCTGTGGAGATTCAAATACTGGACAATAGTATTCATAAAAAAAAACACTATAAATTAATATTGTCACTTTATTATCCTGACCACTCATCATTTTTTAAGGTATTTAAATTCAGACATAAAATCCCCAGTCAACAGCAGATCACTTAGTTATTCCTTTAGTCAATAACTCTTTTCAATTATATATGCTCTTAGGTAGCTGGTAGTTATAATAAAACAAAAAACCTTAAGTAGCTCAGGGAAATTAAATATTTATTCAAGTGATTGCCATGTCCCACATTTTTATTAAAAATATATTACTTTATATTTATTGTGACATTTAATAGGAATTAAGGCTGTGTTAGGATGGGTTTTGGTCCGGTCTCGCGGTTTCGTGAGACCGAGCCAAAACCCTTTCAAATGAGTTTTCGTCAATCCCATAAAACCATAAAAAACTTATTCAGAAATTGACACTCAAACTCTTCAAACCTATAAAATATTGATTTGACACATACCACCTACTTTTTCCCCCAATTCTCACTAAAAAAGACATTGATTTGACACATATCAACTACTTTTTCCCCTAAACCCAAGATCCAAACCCAATCCAAGTGGGGTTTCAACTTAATTAAACCACAAAACCCAAGAGTCAAAACTCATCCAAATGAAGTCTCAAAGGTTTCATCGAAACCACCTAAACCAATTTTTTTAAACTGAAACCCACGAAACTGAGCCAAACCAATCCAAATAGACCCTAATAGATCAATACATAGTACTGACAACTAGCATCCCATTTGCATTATGTGTTCGTGATGCAACAATATAAATTTGTACGTTGCCAGATGGTTGTATTTGTAAAGAATTAAATGCATGTCCTATGATACCAAAGAACATTATCAATTTTTTTTAATCAAAATTTCACTTAATTATACAACTTAATTTATCATCTTTATGCCAAATTTGGGAGAGACATTAATATTTAATTGTGTACCGAATTTGGGCTGTGTTGTTGCACTCAAGAGGGGTTTGGTATATCGAAGTACCGAATTTGATGTACTGAATAAATGTACTCCATAAGGTTATACATACATACATTTTAATTATTTAAAGAATACATATACATTTTTTAGGTAAAATAATACGGAGTACATAAATTAATAAAGTGAATGTATCATATATATATATATATATATATTAACCCAAAGATTAGTATACTTCTTCTATTAAATGATGGAAATTCACTTTGGATATAACTTTTTTTTTTCAATTTTACTCTTTTTGTATTGAGTTTCTTTTTTTTTAAAACATATTTCATATCATGATTTAATTAACACCGTGCGATACATTTGCTTTGATCTTTAACTTTTTTATTACAAAAGTCACTTGTCGCGCACGTGACTGTTAAGTGTTCAATTTCACTTAAGGGTATTTGTAATTTGAAAATAAAATAAAATAAACCAAAAATAAAGAAAAAAGATTGGAGCGCCGCGCCCGCCTCCACCACCTTCCTCAGGCTCAACCACCACAACCCACCCCACCCCACCGCCTCTTCTCTTCCTCAATTTCCAATCTTCTCTTCCCTTTTCCTCGTTAACAAGAAAATAACTCAAGAAATTCCCCATAATCCCAAACCCCTGTACAAGACCCTTTCAAACTTGCATTTGCCAAAGTAAAATCCAAATATTCATCTTCAACCTTTTTCCTTGCAGATTTTATTCTCTGAATTCTTTGACTCTTCAACCTTGGCACAAATCGAAAATTCACTTTATAATTTGTTTCACTAAGTAACATGGCATGCACGGTCATAATTAATGAGAGAATTTAACTTTTGATACCATAATCATACTTACTTTAGATATTCGGTACCAACTATTTATGTCGACACATTTGGTACCATATTTCAATTTCACTTTACAGATTTGATATTTCCGTCAAATTAATGACGAAATTGACATGTGATTCTCACGTGCTCGTTAAATCTGAATTGAGAGAATTTTACTCTTGGTACCACAAGTAACCCTACTTTAAGGTTACTGTACCATAACTTTGAAAAATACACATTTGGTACCACATATTTGTTGGGATTCAGTAAGAAAAACAGCCCTAAGCACAGCGGAATATAAAAAATTTTAGGGCCTCTTAAAGAATCCTGCCAGGATATTCTCTAGTTGTGTATATATATAAATATAATTAAATGATAGTATAAGTTTTCTCGTTTATACCTATCTCCTTGCAAATCCTCGGCTAGCAAGATGAACTCTGAATTCTACCCCGGTAAGATCGAACCACACCTATTGAGTAGCGCCCCACGTGTTGCGCCTCTACGAGTTGATACACCACAATATCACGAAAATTAATATATCCTAATCAACTGGAACATAGGGTATATTAATATATAGGTTTTAGAACAACTTTGGAACGAAAATCGAAAACGAAAAATTCTTCCAAAGTGGAAGTATGGTTCGGCCGATCACAAGAGGGAGAGGGAGAGAATTTTTGCTTTTCCTTTTTGCTTGTGGAGTTATCTGTGAGATATGAGACCTAGTCTCTTATTTATAGATATCTCTCATAACCTAATCCTACTAGGATTAGGATACTAATTCTCCTACATGGGCAATGACCCTCTTTAGTTAGAAGACTAAGTATTCTAATTAATTCATGGCCCATATTAATTAATCTTTCAGGGCTTAATTTAATCTCCCAATTAAATAGCCCAATTAATTAAATCATCTCCCAATTAATTAATTAAACTCCAAGTTTAATTAAATTAATTATTCCATTAATTAATTAAATCCTAATTAATTAATTTACTCATAAATTAAATTCCAATTTAATTTATAATCTTGATCCAATTCCAATTGGATCCACTTTCGTTCCATATGGGTCGACTGCCCTTTTAATCGACCCAGTCGATTTTTGACTCAGTCGACCCAGTCGACTGGTTCGTTCTTGTTTCCTCGCTTTCGCTTCATGTGTATTGTGTATGCCCCCGTAGGTTCACCACATAATTGGCCGCGGGTTGTAATTAATACTCTAAATTAATCGAACACTCTGTCGATTAATCATTCCAAAATTAGCACCCCTGCTAATTTGGGAATTCTCCCACACTCCACGGTCGATGTCCAGTCACAAGCCCATGGAGCCCAATCACTTGTGAATTAATTCAGTGAACCTTTTATCATTTATAATTTCCATATACGACATAATCTCTCCATCGATCAATCTCCCAGTCGAGACTTAAAGGGCATGGTCTTTTATCGGATTCCCTTTTCTTTTGTCTTGACCTTATGTACTCTGTTCTTGAAATAAATTCTCTTTGACTTAATCTTTATGAGCTACTTACATAAAGTTGTCAGATACCTTGGCCAAGGATTTTACCAGAATTAATTTCTCACAGAAATCCATAGGAGAATTTCCCAACCTATCAAGTCGGGTCAACGGATCCTTTGTTGATGATATGAATCTGCATACGAGTTCCTCTATACCCAACATGAGCCCACAGAGACTTTCTGGTGATCCCCAGTCAGTCGGAACTCATATCAAAGTATAGACGTTCTCGCACCAGATAAACCCTATCATCTCAAGTAGTTAGGGATCGTTCCTCGTATACTATTATAAATATGGAATAACTTCAACCCCGATATGCGACTACCGCTTCCATGGTGAGTTATTTCCTATTGGGGTATTCAGTGCGCATGCCATTCCAGCAAGCCACCCACTTATGTGTGTCGACTATCCCAGTCACGCTCGTGGACCCCAGCGTTCTCCAGTTCATCGGAGTACACACAACAGTGAGAGTCTAACCGAATCCAACGATGTCCTATCTCGATTGGATTCTACGACTCTTGAATATGTTCTAGATCACGGCCTTGGGGATCAGTCCACGGGTTGTCCCATAGCCCTGTGATCTAAGGACTTCTATCCTTATGCGTAGACAATTGTTACATAAGATAAAGTTGACAATTTAATAAAGTGCATTTATTAATCTAAATTGAATAGTTCCGCATTTATTACAATAAATACTAGCCATACAGCTGGCTTGCAGGACACTATTTCTATCAATCTCCCACTTGTCCTAAAGCCAGTCTTTTATGTTCTTGAGTCCCATCTTATGCAGATGTTTCTCAAATGCCTTTTGAGGCAGAGGCTTCGTTAGCGGGTCCGCCGTATTATCTTCTGAGTCGACACGTTCCATCTTAATGTCTCCTCTACCAATGATATCTCTTATCACATGGTATCGTCTTTGTACGTGCTTGGATTTCTGATGAGATCTCGGCTCCTTCGCTTGCGCTATTGCCCCATTATTATCGCAGAAGATAGTAATGGGCTCAGCAATGCTAGGTATCACATCCAATTCTTGGATGAAGTTCCTCATCCAAACACCTTCCTTTGCTGCGTCACTCGCGGCAATGTATTCTGCTTCGGTGGTTGAATCCGCGGTTGTTTCCTGCTTGGAGCTCTTCCAGCTAACCGCACCACCATTGAGGCAGAAAACGTATCATGATGTCGACTTGAAGTCGTCTACATCACATTGGAAGTTCGAGTCTGTATAGCCTTCCAATTTCAATTCTCCTCCACCGTATACCAAGAACAATTCCTTAGTCCTTCTCAGGTACTTCAGAATTGCCTTTACGGCTATCCAGTGCTGCTCACCTAGATCAGACTGGTAGCGACTTGTAACGCTTAAAGCGTACGCTACGTCTGGTCTCGTACATAGCATACCATACATTATGCTTCCTATCGCGGATGCATATGGTACTCGAGACATATTTCTTCTCTCTTTAGGCGTCTTTGGGGCCATAAACTTAGAGAGTGCAATCCCATGTCTTATTGGAAGCAATCCTCTCTTGGATTCTTCCATACTAAATCTTTTCAAGATTTTATCTATGTACTGGGATTGGGAGAGGCTCAGCAGTCCTTTTGATCTATCTCGGTAGATCCTTATACCTAGTACAAAGGATGCTTCTCCCATATCCTTCATTGAGAATTGTGTAGACAACCATGCTTTAGTTTCAGACAATGCTTTCACATTGTTTCCAATGAGAAGAATGTCGTCAACGTAAAGCACCAAAAATTCAACTGTACTCCCACTGATCTTCTTGTACACGCAAGGTTCGAACATGTTCTTGATGAATCCAAAAGTTTGGATTGTCTCATCAAAACGAATGTTCCAACTTCGGGAAGCTTGCTTCAGTCCATAAATGGACCTCTGGAGTTTGCACACCTTGTGTTCATCTCCTTTGGATGCATATCCTTTTGGTTGCTCCATGTAGATCTCCTTATCAATGTCTCCATTGAGAAAGGCAGTCTTTACATCCATCTGCCATATCTCGTAGTTATACCACGCAGCTATGGCCAGCAAGATCCGAATGGATTTGGGCATTGCGACGGGCGAGAAGGTCTCCTCAAAGTCGATACCTGGTCTTTGAGTGTATCCTTTTGCCACTAGTCGCGCCTTGTA